>WNGS01108314.1:0-10731 GCA_020271785.1 Procambarus virginalis | reverse complement strand
GTGTCCATCTCTCGTAAAGGTATTCCATATTCCGACTTTTACCTGGTTATCCATTCCTCCATCCTTACCCGTTGGCAGGCTTCTTGGTCGTTTGTACTGGTAACAAACTCCGTACTCTTAAATGTTGTGTTTTCTCATGGCCGTCCTCCTACCACCGTAACCGGCGATGGGAAACTGCTCTGGCAAAGTTGCGTATTGGCCATAACACTTAACCCATGGTCACTTGATGGAGCACGCCCTGCTCCTTATTGTCCTAATTGCATTGTCCCTCTTACAGTCGTGCATGTCCTTCTTGAATGTCCTGACTTCCGGGACGAGCGTGTCTTGCTTTCCGACCGCCCCTCGCGGTCACCTGTCCCTCAGTAGAAATCTTGGTGACTCGGACTTTTGATATCGTTCGTCTTATGCGTTTTTGTTCTCGTATTGGCATCCTTGGTGATATTTAGCGCCCTCTGATTATTCCGCACATTTGGTGGTGCTACATAGCCTTCCCGGTTTGGTGCCTTCTTTTGATAATTACTTACTTGCCTAGAACCAATAGTGGTAATATGTATATCATCACCATAGTGTGTCAGACTACACGCTTTCCTGAGGCATTCCCTGTGAGAAATGTTACAACGAAGTGGTAGTAAGGCACATAATGATTTTTTTATATTTTTGGTTTACCAAAAGTAATACAAACAGATAATGGGGGCAGTTTACTTCAAAAGGTTTTCAGCAGTTTTGTTGGGAGTTTGACATCCTCCATAAGACATCCACTACTTACCATCCTGAGAGCCAAGATGCTTTGGAAAGGATGCACCAAACCCTTCGACAAATGCTGAGAACCAGTTGCATGGAAACTGGCAGAGACTGGGATGATGGTCTTCCACTGATGCTCATGGCACTGAGGGATACTTATCAGGAGTCCCTGGGGTGTTCACCCAACTCATTAGTTTTTGGCCATGAGGTTAGAAATACACTAACCATCTAAGAGATTAGTTGCACATATGCAGCTCCTTGGACAAACTTGCAATATAAAAATGTGAAGTTTAGATGGTCTCAGGAATGTCAGGATGCATTTAGTAAATTAAAAGGAATGTTGTCATCTGGTCCAGTGTTAGCTACACTGGAGATCAGAACTCCTGACATTCACACCATATATAGATGCTTCAGATTGGGGTGCTGGTTCTGTACTAATGTAAGAGGATAATGATAGTATTATTATCCGATACATTATTATTCTAAAAAGTTTACCAAATGTTAACAGAATTACTCCACAGTAGAGAAAGAGGCATTGTCATTATTACTAGCTGTTAAAAAAGTTGACATTTATGTAAGAGCCAATACTGTTGAAGTGTTTACTGACCACAACCCCTTACCATTTATTGCTAGCATGAAGAATTCCAATCAGAGTATATTACGGTGGTCTTTACTGTTGCAGGAGTCATCTGGTCATCAAACATATTCAGGAAAATTAAATGTAGTAGCAGATACACTTTCAAAATTGCCAAAACCTGGGGTCACTTAGGGTTGTACCACTGCACTGAATTATATATATTGTGTAAATGTGTTTATTAGTTGTCATATACCATAAACTGTTATTGACAATGTTGAAATAAATGTGCAGCTGGCAGGGGGAGGGGCCAGGAGTAAATGTGCAGCTGGCAGGGGGAGGGGCCAGGAGTAAATGTGCAGCTGGCAGGGGGGGGGCCAGGAGTAAATGTGCAGCTGGCAGGGGGAGGGGCCAGGAGTAAATGTGCAGCTGGCAGGGGAGGGGCCAGGAGTAAATGTGCAGCTGGCAGGGGGAAGGGCCAGAGTAAATGTGCAGCTGGCAGGGGGAGGGCCAGGAGTAAATGTGCAGCTGGCAGGGGGAGGGACCAGGAGTAACTATTAATACTCTGCCAGTAGAGTTGTATCCTTCAGCTGGAGATTGTTTAGGAATAATGTGTATTGGAATAACAAAACTAAGTTAAAGAAAAATGGACTCAATCAAAAAACCTGTATGAAGAATATGATAAATGAAGTCAATAAAGGAAATTATTGAAAATGTAAAAGAATAGAGTATTAAGGGGCAATGACACAACAGGGACGGATGCCATTTTTGACCTGACACAGAGCACCATCTGTCTGATTGGTCCTTGTTTTCTGAGGGTTTTCTCTGGCATTACAATCAGATAAGCCACAGGGTTGTATTCACATGATTTAAGGAAGGGTAGAATATGTTGACAGTCGTCTGAGCAGTTTTTTTTTTTTGAGAGAGAGTCCAGGTTTCCTAGTGATTTATATATGTGTGTCTCCGGCTAACAGGTGTGGTGGCCGTGTGCCCAGTTCCTGTCTTGGACTAAGAGCCATAGGGAAACCAGAGCCCATTTGGGACATTATTATTCAATGTTGTTACCTTCAGAATGACCTTGATTTGTAAGGAGAGAATTTATGCCATGTAATATATAGTGTGTCTTATACATATAAATCTTTGTTTTTTATCTACTCGGCTGTTTTCCCTACTCCTTGAATTCCCCTTGGTTCAAGAAAAATCCTTATTTCTCTAGACAACATTAAAATACATGACACCCCATCCACCCGTGACAGGCTTCTCCCCAAACAAAGGGTTCATCTTTTCTTTGTAACCTGTAAAGTGGAGCACCTATGAAAGAAAAGGCAGCAATAAATGAACGATAAAATCCTACAAGACCTGTAAACTGTTTCACAGCTTCTACTGTACGAGGCGTTGGAAAATCACGGGCAGCAATAATTTTTAATTCATTATAGGTGATGCCTGAAGGGATGACTGTATGACCTAGGAAATTTATCTTTTCCTTTAAAAATAGCACTTTGAGGGTTTTATTTGTAAATTTGCTTCTGCAAACTTTGCAAGTACTTTCTCAAGGTTGTGCAAGTGAGTCTGAACATCTTGCAACATGATTATGAGATCATTAAGGTACACCAGAAGAGCACTACCTATCAGTCTATGAAATAGGTTGTCATGAGCCTTGAAAAGGCTATTCGCCTACTCCACAGTTCAAATGCCATTCTTTTGAAATGAAAATGACCATTGGGAGTAAGGCTGTCAACTGTTTACTTTCCTCATCAAAGGGGATTTGCCAGATTCCCTGCAACAAATCTAAAGTTGAGAGTACTTTGTTACGACCTATGCTTTGCAATAAAAATCTTTTAAGACTGGAAGTGGGAAACTGTCAGGTATAGTTTCTCTGTTAAGCTTCCATCTCACTTTGGTACAAGAATCAATGGAGCGTTCCATGGCAAAATATTTGACTCACATCACATCAATCTGTAACATTTCCTCTATAATTCTATCATCTTCTGCTCTCTGCGAATGCATTAAATGGTAAGTTTTTACATAAATTGGTGTAGTTTCTTGCTCAAGGGGAATTTTATGCATAATAAGTGGAGTGAGACCTAACTTTTCTCCTGGTAGAGCAATAAAATACACATTCTATTTTTATTCAAAATTTTCAAAAGTTGAACCAAGTAGACAGGGAAATCAGTAGGACTAAGGTGTTGTGCTTACACCTGTCGGTTATCCACATTTTCCTGTGGGGACATTTAAGTGCACACACACAGTGTGTTCCACGGAGACATCATCCACCATTCGCATTGGTAATGAGTCATGAGCTAATTCTACAACGTGGGTGCAAGACTGGAGATGGATGTCGGCACTGCTAGTGTTTGCAACACACAATGTGAGGGTACCATCCTGCACTGTGTGCCATGAGGGTTCAACAAACGTACCGTTCACTTTACACGTTTCAATTCCGCAATGACATCCAATAACTCAGGCACTCCCTGAACCTAAACTCCTTCTTCGGTGAGAGAATGAGTGTGCAGCACAGTGTCAGTAGCTGTGGAACCACTGACTTCAGAGATGGAAGCTGCTAGGCGAGCAAGACAATAAGAATCCGTAAGGGCGTCACTGTCCAGAAAGTCTCGATTCTCATTCTCCTGAACAACTGCACAACTACGATGCCTCATGTGAGTACCTGTTTTCTCGGGTATGCTACTGCAGCAAGGATCTGACAAACCAACGCTAGCAAGTCGGCTGTCGACAAAATGAGCATAATCCCTCGGACGGTTGAACTCATGACCCATTCTAAACATACTACATAAAGGTATGACCGTGTCCTTAATACTGATATTCCAACGAAGGGGAAACAATGCAATATTTTCATCCATCATGGTGTACAAACCCAGTAATATATCACCTGGAAAGTGGATACTGTCAACAACTAAGCATGTTACAAAAATCGCGATGTCCTTTAACTTGAAAGGGACGTCGATTTCCCCCCATGACTGTAACTTTATTTCCAGAAACACCACTCAGAAAAGATATGGGGTGACTTTCTTACTGTGACAGAGTGCTTACTTGCAATATCTATAGGTGCTGCCGGCTTGACAATATTTATTTCAGCACCTAAATCTATGAAGACTTTTAAAACGCTACCATGTACTAGGGGCCGATACTAAAAGACCATGTGCAGACGAGGAGTCACAATAACATGGCTGAAATTATTTGACCAAACCACACACTAGAAAGTGAAGAAACGACGATGTTTCGGTCTGTCCTGGACCATACTCAATCAACTCAATCGACCTTTACCAGGTGGTTAGTCTTACCACAATGCCAACAGGAGGCAGTGGTTGGTCGTGGACTATAGCGTCTCGGCAACTTATGAGGAGGGGAATTTGACTGCGGGTGACAACCATTCTGCACTGTTATGGTATCGGCACCATTGTCTGAGTGTGGCATGGCAATTCCAGGGCCATCTATGAGTCTGCACTCAAACTTCCCTGGTATTGGATGCTACGTGGACAACGCCATCTATTGGTGGTGGCGTGGCAGCGATTGATGGCTTCTGTTTCCTGCCCTAGCCAGAAAGAGAGGTCGACGTGGAGGACATCTGGTGGATGGCGAGTCACGATCAGCACCATCTGTTGTGCTACAGAGCATAATGTCAACTCCCAGGTGAATGAGTAGTACCTCATGGTTTCCCCAGTGTACAGTCCAATCTAAATGATGACGTTTTGTGTCCACAGAAGTGACGTGTGGAGGCAGTGGTACTGAGGGAGGCAGTTTTACCTTGGGCAGTCCACGTACTCCCAGCTTGGTCCTGGAAGAAGAATGAGTTAACCGCCGTCGATCTGGGCAGTGTTAGTAGCTAATATACACAGTGTTGATATCAGAACGGCGTACCCCGGGATTGGCTTAGGAGAGTGACGAACGACAGTGAGGTGTCTATCGCGAAGTGCTGCTAGCAGGTTGCTGGTGGCTTCTGCCAGGGGTTAGCTACCCCTGTATATGGTTGTTTGTGACTCCGATCAGCGTGTTGTTGAAGTCCTCTGCGAGCGAGTTGCTGGAGAGCGAGAGTGGGGTGTAGGCACCTCGTGATACTGTGTCAGTGGACTGGCCCATGTAAAAGGTGAACTAGCCACTGTTTATCAGTATGCGTGCACAAGGTACTGGATGGTAGAAACACTGGAGTTGGTGTACACTGCCAATGCAGTAGTGTCCTGAGTGGAAGCGACCCTAATGTATATATGAGTAGTCATAGTCTATTAATTCTAATATATATTTTTAATTGTGAAAGTATAAATATATTGGTGAAGGGAACAGTGAATTGTTCATCCCCCCTTGTTGGAAATTTCCAACGCTAATTAACTACTATTGTATTATTAAAAATTATTTAGTAACAGTTTTTATTTGTTACGATCGAATGCTAAGGAGAGTATAAATATCATCTCCATTTCTCGTTAGAGATCATTTATCGAGAATATGATAATCAGTAAATCCCTATAATTGCAACCCAGTTCCTGTTAATGCATTTCATCCATAATTGCGCGGAAAATAATTATTCGTGATTAATAATTTCTGTGGTGAATGCGAGAAGCGGGTTGAGGGAGGAGGCAGACGCCATTACACACGAGGCAGCCCTGGCGTGGAGAGTGGCGAGACGCATGGTGGTGACTGGGAAGTTCTTATTGACAAGAATTACGTTGATACCCAGTTAACAAGTAACAATTACTTATCCACGTGTTCTCTAGTGCCCTGCCAGTTAATAACGCGTCAACAATAAAGCCACGACCCGTAATTATGCGTGCACAGCAGTGAAGGCTTGGGCCCGGCTGACGCAATCTCGGCAGACTTCAGTATTTAATACGCTCATGTTAAGTATATATTTCTGGTCTGATACATCACTCGAGATTGTATATTTATGAGTAGTCTGTCGTTAGGATGTGTAGCCAACAACCTCACAACGTTAGTAAAATTCTTTATTTTTCTCAGTTTCATGAATACTTGAAATAATTCGTAGCCTAATCAAATGCTACTTTAATTCTCTTGATTGCAGCGTGTATACGAGGAGCCAACAAGTTGTTTCTCATCAGTCTGTGATTCACCTCGAGTTCTTTCTTTGTGGAGATCCTGTGATCATGAGGACGAATGACGAAATGATGTTACAGAAATCGTCTTAAAGCTAAGACATTTTTCGTACAAATTTATTTAATAGGATTATTGATTCCTAGATAATTCATATAGGATCTTTACAGTATATAATTATTGCCAGAATTTGTGATTTGGTAATTAATGTTTTTTTGCTCTGACTGTTGCTCAGTAATTCATAATCCTAAATATTCATAATTTGAGTTATTATATCTTTGAATCTATTGTAGTTTAGATTTATCATGTTATTAACTCAACAATGAACTAGTAACGAACCACACTGGTTCCTAGATATATATGAACTTCTAGAAATAACCCCCCAATGTGATATATTTGAGGCTTTGGCTTTAATTAATAATACAGTCTATTCTTTATTTTCAAGTGATTATTCATTAAATGAGTTTCCATAGACACTGGTTCACTAGTGTCATTTTAATGATCACTATTATTCGTTCTCCCTCTTTTCTGAAAAGTGGGTGGTCCTTTGATTTATTTAAATACAATAATCAAATAATTTAGTATATGAGTTCAAGCCCCAGATAACCAACACCCCTTTCTCTTTATTGCACTATACAAACATTTATTGAAAGCATACTACCGACTTGGGATCGGATACTATAAAAGAGGTTACAACATCAAGAACCCGGTTACTGGTCCTAAGTGGCCATAACATAATTGGCATCCCCAGCGGGATCCGACCTCTTGTCAAAAGCGTTTGTTAGGAGTGGTAAAGTAGTGCAACCCCTGTGAATAACTCCCCTTTCCGTTTTTGTGTGTGTTAGGAAGTGAAGTGTTAAGTGCAGTGTTGCGTGCTCGTGCACAACATAAAGTGTAAAATGGCAGAGAAAAAGACTATCACCATCCTGGATGATGTTCAGGAACTCCTGAATCAGGAAGACTGCCCGTCAATACTGAAGTACCTGGGGAAAGCCTGAACTCGTGTTGATAAGTGCTTATTTAGGGATCAAGGTGAGTGATGGAGATTCCCGTGTTGAGATCCTCTCGATGGTCCATAAGCACTTAAAGACCGACGAAAAGCAGGAAAGTGAGGTACAGAGTAAAAAGGAAAAAGGAAAGTGGTATGGCTACCACTGTAAAGGAAGACCAAGGAAGTGACAGTAAGAGTGACATGAGTGAACTGAATATAAGTATACTAACTGTAAAAATGCATGAGTTGGAAATCCATCGGGAAATAGAATGGAAAAGCTAGAACTAGATAGAGAGAGAGAGAAGAGAAAGCAAGGGAGAGAGAAGAGAAAAAGCTGCAATTTGAAAGAGAGGAGGAAAAGTTAGAACTAGAAAGAGAGAGACAAGAGAAGAAATTGGAAATGAAGCATTTGGAATTACAAGAAAAGGAGAAGGAAAGAGAAAGGAAAGAAAATGAAAAGCGAGAAAGACAAGAAAAAGAGCGAGCATGACAACATGAATTGGAAGTGTTAAGATTAGGTGGTAGGAAGGAAACAAGTAGTTGCATCCATTAGGATCCAATCCGTTCGACGGGAAAGGCCCAAATCACATACTCCATATTGTCGGTGGATGATTCCAGTGATTACGACCTGTTAAGGTGGTGCTGATGGCTTACCAGTTGGTGCCAATCTGGCACCAACTGGTAGTTGGTGCCAGTTGTTACATCTGTTTAGTTGTTGTTGTTAATTAGTTAGTTGTTGTTGTTAAAAGTTGTTACATCTATTTATCATAGTGCTAATAAGTAGATGTAACAACGACCAATAATTTGTGAGTTTTGGGAGGTCGGTGAGGGCTTGTTACTACATTTACATTGTCAGAGGGTGTCAAAAGTTGAGCAGTTCGGGGAGGTAATTTATCTGCAGCATTATTCATAGCCTCAAACACTTCCCCAATTTCGTGTTGAGACCAAAAATTTTGCTGTTCAGGGATAGGTTTGGTGTGTTCTGGGGCAAAATGCATTAATGTCCCAAAAGCTATCATTTTAGCCATTGCCACCGAGTCAGAGATTTATTTTTATCCACCTATGATGAACTCAACATCGCAGTCTCTAAAGCGTACAAATACTGTTCTAGACGGCTAGTAAATGCATTATACAATTCACCACGTTGCATGGTGGCAATAGCAATTTTCTTAACTAATCCCTATGGGTCCAGGTCTTCTTTGTTAGCAAAATGATGGGGAATTTTTTTTTAAATTCTGGCCATGACTGGAGGCTAACAATGGCTTCCTCATCGACAAAAACACGTGCATCACCTTTAGTGTTGCCCATAGACGACCAGCAAATGCTAAATAATCATCATCACAAGCTTGGAAAAATGAGCTTTGGCTTTCTCTTCCACTTTGTTAAACCATAATTCCATTAAGTGAGATTCTCCAGCAAAAGTGCAATAGCCATCTCCTGCACTGAACGCTGGACATTATTAAGAGCAACTGCTCCATTTGAGTCAAAGGGAGCTGCAACAGGGTTAGACATTGTCACTATAGTGGAATTTACTTGTGAATGTAGATTTTAATTAGCCACACTAGGCATAAGAAGAACAATTACAAAATACAGTATAACACAACACTCCTAAATGGCAAAACTAGGCTCGAGTAAGTAAATGGCAAAAATAAAAATTTAAAATGTACTTAGGACAAAACACTCTTGGAAATTAAACAAAGTTGTAAATTAAATTTGCAAAATGGTATGAATATGACCAGTAAATGTTTGAATTAAATGGACTGTTGAAAAGAATGAATTACTTTGCAATATTATAACAACTGTTGTAATTAGCAAGTAGAAATATTAGAACACAAGTAATTTGTGGAACACTTAAATTGGTAACATACTAAAGTAACATTTAATGTAAAATACTGAAAGAATTAACTTCAAATTAAGGTCTGGGGAGAGTATAAAAAAAATTATATAGTACACTTCCTACTGCTGGAAAACAATTATTTTTTACTTAATGCACTTAATCAGAATGTACTTGAAATACTGTATATCGCTAATAATATACAATGGAATTGTTGGGAGAAGAAATGTTGAAAAACACCACAGAAAAGCTGTGTGTGGGGTGGGCAGCCAACTCCTCTGTTATCAAGTCACTGAAGGTGGCAATACATTCTATACAGGGTTATTTCCCTGTTAAAACACTGTTATTGTATTCCATAGTAAGTACCAGCTATCATCTACTTAACTCGGGGGTGCAGAATATGCAGTTCAACAGTAGCCAATTAGGAGAACGGCGTCGAAGTGTGTGGAGTATAAACTCGGATGGTTTTTTATGTGGGGCGACAGTAGCGCACCTTGCTGTAGTGACACGAAGCTTGGGTTGATGACACAGGAGTGGAGATGAAGTTGACAAGGATTGACGATGTTGCAGAGACGATGATGTTACAATGATAACGGCAAAGAAAAGCACAGGTGACACTCACTAGCTTCACAAAGTTCACTAATGGGTGATGGAGAAGTAGCGATAGTAGTGGCGGGGCTGGTGACGTAACTGTTCAAGCCGCAGGTTAACACAGAATTGTTCTTAATTAAAAAACTGGACAACACATCCGGAGAAGAGTTTGAGCTGGAGGCGATGATTGATGACGATGACACTAGCTGGAACAGTACAGACGAGCACACACAAGGCATGTGGTGAGTGGCCCAGGAGGTTCGAGAATGGCACTTGAAATTCAAAATGGCTGGCGCGGGAATTCTCCTCTCCCTCACTGATGAGAAATTGTGCTTGCTGCAAAATATCGTGCCTAAATTTATGAGAATGTTGACCTAGAGCAGTATGATGGTAGGACCCGAGAGTAGTACAATATGATGAATACTGACGATGCATGAGTGTAGCTGTGGCGGGTGGCGGCTTTTGCTGTGATGGGATAGGTGGCCATTTGAGTTTCTGGCTCAGAAAAAATTCTGATATCCCAGTGCTGCTACCAGTATTCGGTTCTTGCTTGGTTGTTGAAGAGGTACACACTGTAGATCCCTACAAGGCTTTATTGAGTTAGGTAACTAAGATAGATGTGAAGCACCGAGGTCCTACTAGCTCTCGGTCTGTGAGATACTGGTGCGTCCTATTTGAGCAACCCGTCCTCTTAAAAATAAGTCACTTCTCGCTCGTATGCGCGCTATGGCCAAATTTGGACGTAATTTGAAATGAAATCGACTCACAAGTGACGTATTGTTCCGTTTTCTGTTTGAGTCGTCCGGCTTGCTCAGCAAGCTTAGAAGAGGATTCTTTCCATTAACGTTTTCATAACGTTTTGAAACTTTGAGACTTTCCTGCCCACCTAACCTATCAAGGACCCTTAACTTACTGTTGTTGAAAAAAAAATCCCAAATTCAT
>WNGS01108293.1:0-10097 GCA_020271785.1 Procambarus virginalis | reverse complement strand
TATTCAATAATTTTCAATGTTTATTTACGTCCCATGTTGACTTAGAGTCATCTACCACAGATTCGGGACATCGTTAGGTACGTACTAACCTACTAACCCATGAATATAACTTCAGGATAGAGAACAGGTGTACGTTAGAACTAATACCTGAACTACGACCCGAGTTTCTCTCCCCGGAGTTATGTTGGAAATAACCAACAGTTTATACATCATTGTATTTATACAACCTTTGAATAACCAAAGTAGTTACTAAAATTACTAACTTATAGATTTAATCATTATCATGATTTATTCATTGCCAAATTCTTCCTAGTCCGTGAGGAACGACAGGCAGCAACATGATTTTCTCCACATTTAGTTGGATCTATAACAGAGTCCAGTTTATCATTTCATTACTAAAATTAGTTAAGTTTGATTTCGTAGTATAATATTACTTACTGGAGCTCCCTATTTAGCTAACATTTAAACATTCTACAGGAAATTACTTTGATGCAATGATTTACTTTAATTTCCTCGATTGGCTGCACAACTTATAGTAAGCCAATTTATGTTACTAGAATTCTATTTTATCACAGAAGAATTTATGTGATATTAATACTTGTTATTACCTCTTCCTTCCTTAGTCAATTGCGATAAATACATATTAATTTACGCTCGAAAGCCGCGCATGCGCAATAAGGAAGAGGAGGAAGACGGGAGACCGTCACTTGACTCAACAGGAGAGCACGGACGCCATTGACAACGTATAGCAGAATTGTGCTTGACCTATTTATTTCGCTCCCACGATCAGTTGAGCGGTGCCGCGTTATCTGGCACAACATAGCCGTGTCATAGACTATTATACGAGCATCTCCAGAGTCAACGTCTTTCAAGCAGCAGCTGGAGGACGAAGAGTTGCTCAAGTCTTCACATCAACGACACGAGGCTCGGCCGCTAAGTTTACCCTTTTGTTATTATGTGGCCACTATAACATTTAGGCTAGCAGTCGTTAGGCCGAATGCAAACCAACAAAAGCTATACCAAGGCGACTTCCACCGAGGTGCTAGGCTCCCCACCGTTCTGTGCAACAATTTACCATATGTAACACGTCGTCGGTGGAGTGTAGCAACCGACTACTACTTCTTAGTTTTACAGCTAAGCTGTCCATTTTTCCATCAGTAGCAATAACTCCATAGTTACAGTAGTGATCTCCTAAAGAGATCAATTATACTAACCCTTTGATTTACTGATGCTGTTCAACATTTCAGTAGTATATTGAGGTGCATTTACCTCCATCAATATTATATATTCTACATTTATTGATTTCCATATTTGATTTACTCTGGTGAAGAACCAGCACCAGAATAATGCTAGGGATGTATGAATCTTTTAGCATGTAATCCCCCAATTTTGTGTAGTTAATTTGACTCCATTCATATAAGCATTACAGTTTTACCAAGATCCATAGGACACTAGTTCCTAGGATCAGTTCTTTCCATTGTCTCTGTTTTCCACTTTTTCTCAAAAAGTGGTGGTCCTTCATAGCTATCGAAGTATACATATATATATATATATATATATATATATATATATAATATATATATATATATATATATATATATATATATATATATATATATATATATGTCGTACCTAGTAGCCAGAATGCACTTCTCAGCCTACTATGCAAGGCCCGATTTGCCTAATAAGCCAAGTTTTCATGAATTAATATATTTTCTCAATTTTTTTTCTTATGAAATAATAAAGCTACCCATTTCATTATGTATGAGGTCATTTTTTTTTATTGGAGTTAAAATTAACGTATATATATGACCGAACCTAACCAACCCTACCTAACCTAACCTAACCTATCTTTATAGGTTAGGTTGGGTTAGGTATCCGAAAAAGTTAGGTTAGGTTTGGTTAGGTAGGTTAGGTTGTCGAAAAAACATTAATTCATGAAAACTTGGCTTATTAGGCAAATCGAGCCTTGCATAGTAGGCTGAGAAGTGCGTTCTGGCTACTAGGTACGACATATATATATATATATTCATTTAATTATTAGTTACTGGGTCTCAGAGCCTTAAACAAGTTATTAGTTATTAGAGTCAGGTTTTCCCCACACCATGGGTATGGACCTTGGCCCTCTTATTCTGGATGGTAATTTGTGCAGTAGGCAAAGTCGTATTACCTTTAGACTTTGCCGATTGGACACTCTTTGTTTGTTGCACCTTGCAGTACTGTACTGTGGTGGGAATGCTATCTTCCACCTTGGGTCTTGAATACGTTAATTTCGTATATTTGCACAGTGCCGCATGGTGCCTACCTCTTCTACACCTGTTGCAGGTGTTGAATTGGGTATCACAATGGTCTATGTTGTGTGACTTGAGACACCTTGAACATCTCCCTAATTCCTGGAGTCGCTCAATACGAGTGTCTCTGTCTGGATAATTAGCACAACAATATGTTGAATGTTTCTTTTTGCAGAACATACATGTCCCCCAGCCTACTGCACGTTTGGAAGTTACCGGTTTGGGTGAACTAGTAACAGTAGGCTTGGAGGATTCTGCTGCATTGCCAAATTTTCGGCAGCTTGATGTGAGTGTAATTGACTGATATTTATTTGGGGTGTGACGGTAAAGTAGTGGAGTATGGTGTTCGGCAGTCCTCCAATGGCAGGTGTCAAAGCCAGGCCACTCATACAAAAAAAAAGAATGACTGCTTGCCTGGTAGTCTGTGGTAAGGTAGGGGAAGACACACAAAACACAAAATATGAACAATGAAATTTAATTACTCTAGAAAACAAATTTAAATAAAGACAATTCCTTGGCATTGAAACAGTGCAAAAAATAACAAGTGAAAAAACATAACAAAAATGATTAAGACTGGTTACGTTAACAGGAATACAAAGAATTAATAAATGGTGCTGGGAATATTAGCGCAAGCTAAGAACCTCTACTTGATACATGGGAATATATCAGATAGTTGTTCTCAGCGTCGAGCAGAAGAATATTCTGAGGAAAGTCTCTTGGTATGACCTAGACGTTGACTTGGGTAGATGGCATGCGTGGTGCGATGCAGAAGTGGTGTGATCCTGACCAACCAATCAGAATGCAGACAGGCCAACACTAGTAGTTAGCTCGTTGAATTGTCGCGCTGAGCCGGTGAAGAGAAGTGTGGGGGGTGCAGGAGTGGGGGGTATGCAGGTGCGTGTGGCTGCCTTGACAAACGTTTTGCTACTGTTGAATGTATCTTGAATGTAGCAATGAACGTGACGATGAAGGGAAGAGCAGGCTCAATCTCTCTTGAAAGAGATTATCGTCACAGGGGGGTAGTTGTTTTACCCTTTAATTGACTCTTATTTTCTATTTCTTGAGGCTTTAACTTCCTCATTTCCTCGTCGTTTGTTTATGATGGAATGTAAACCTTCAGTGATGTCCTGTACTGTCAGGATGGTGTTATGTTCTTGTGCGTATAATTTATCTAGTATATCGCTGGACAATTTTCGTTGAAGGACTACTTTGGTCATCCATTCACTAGTAGTTATATCAACCTTAAGACTGAATGTTCTTAGTAGTGACTCAAACTCCATGCTGAAGGATTGTAATGAGTCAGCAGTCTGATCAGGTTGAGGTAAATCCGGCAATTGTAGTACTAGATGTATGACAGTTTTCTCATTGTCAGCATTATTCCTAGGATGCTGGACTGGGAAGTTAGTGCTGTCGCTATTTTCATTTACATTTTCTACTACTGATTCAGCTTCACCTCTAATTTCAGTTTGGAGGCATGTTAACTTAGTGGCCTCAGGTATTGGGTTTTCAGAATCCACAGAGACTGTGGATAAATTGAGAACTGCTTAATTTCTGGTGATATAATATTGGGTGAAGCTGTAGTGGGTGAAGCTTTATCCTTGTTGATTAAAGGATCTAATCTGGCATGACATTTATTCTCAAAAAGATCCAGATCATCCATAACATTATCTACTTTATTTGATGTACTTGCTATTTGTTCTGATTCAATTATCCTGTGTAAGTGCTCCAACCTGGCTTGAGTTTCTTCTTCATAACTAGCTAGATCAACCATAATGTCGTCTATTTCTGTTTCTGATAAATTGGTGTTGGCAAATTCAGCCACATATGTTTCTATTTGGCATTTGATTTGCTCAAATTTACCTGCAGCTGCTTGATAATAGCTTTCCAGGTCAGCATAATCAACTGGAGATTGTTTTGACAAATCTTCATATTTCTTGATCTGTCTTCTAAAAACTAACAAGAATTAGAGTATAGTCTGTTGTAATTATCGGTCAATGGACAGGTAATTGACGTGTTCCAGGAAGTCAAAGTAATTAACTTCGATCCGTGTTGATCAACTCACACGAAGGCTCCATTGTTCCATTAACGTAACGTCGTTATTGACCAGTCTGGAAGTACACGTACTTGACATTGTCAAATAACGTAAACGTGATGACTAATTATCATTATTAGCCACCTGAATTGGTCTGAGTATGGAAGGCTATGTAACACGGGGGGGCCAGTGTGAAAGGTTACGTATTTGTATTGATTAATTATTGATCTTCGGGATAGTAATTAATTGCTCAAGGTTAATCACGAGTTATTACCCTTCTCGTTAGCACTTTGGACATTGTAATTGGAGTTCACTATCGTTGAGCGATAGTAACCGATAACGTAAATTAACGTAACTAGTGCAGAGATTAATCAGCTGTCGGGAAGTTCAGGGATTAATGAAGATTACTCCCTGAATGCTCGACGGGTAGAGTGTTGGTGTAATTTCCGAGTTACTAGTGACAGTTGTAAGTTGTTGTCTGTGAGAAGACAAGATTAAGTTAACGTAAATGTTACTTTGTTATTAACGTAGATCTATTTGTATTGAGTGTTGATCATCCGAGGGACGAAGTGTTAACGTAAAGATTTAATTGAGGAGGGTTGCTGGAGTTGCCAGTAACCTCATTAGTCATTGTCATGTCATTGGTACCTTACCTTGAGGATACCTTGAGGTGCTTCCGGGGCTTATCGTCCCCGCGGCCCGGTCATCGACCAGGCCTCCTGGTTGCTGGACTGATCAACCAGGCTGTTGGACGCGGCTGCTCGTAGCCTGACGTATGAGTCACAGCCTGGTTGATCAGGAGATTGGTAGGCTACTAATTTGATTGCATTGCAACCGCCATTGCAGGTGTAGGCTGCAGGAAGCGTAGAGTACGGAAATGTGTCTCATAGCCTTCCGTGTCGATGTTGTAATTGTGATTAAAGATTAGAGTGTCTTGCTTGCTTGTTTGATTTCTCTGTGTTCACGCCATATGTTCGAGTTAGTTCATTAGGCAGTCCAAGGGGCTGGTGTCTAGCTATCAGTGAAAGTGTCACAGGAAGGATTTCGAGTAACGTCATTGATTTTTTTTTTGTAGTAATAGTTAGTACTTGTTGAATGAATTAAGTTGTTATGTTGACCACTGTCTTTTCATTACACCCTACACATTTTTATTGTCTCTATTAAGTTCTGCCACTCGATTATTAAACTGAGACTGCTTCTTGTGTTTTGGACTGAATAGCACTACACAACAAATAATATAGTTGTGAGAGCCCAGGACCTACTCGTTAGATTCGCTTCGGCGAATGGCGAAGGTCAATGGCCTAAGTAGAGGGGATTTCAACTTTTTGAGGTCTTGGCATTTGCTCGCGCCTAGTCAGTTGTTCATATCTGGTCCCAGAGTGAGGAATGAGCTGTTTACTACATTGGTGTGTTAGCTATGGAAGTCCTTCCTCAGGCGACCTATATGAATATTACAACAGGAATAAGGTTAAAGGAGTTCAGGAATATTTTTTTTAGAATTTTCCAAATTTCAAATACCATATTCATACATTCCATTTTCAAACTCTCACAATTGTAATAATCTTGAAGTGATAGTAAGTCTTTTTTCGTGTTTATTTTCATCCCGATTTTTGAATCATCAACAAATTTGACGCATATGATCTATCTCCTCTCTTCAGAATTGGTACCACATTAGCATCCTTCCACGATGCTGGCGCTCTGCCTGACTAGTTATTTATTAAATATGCTAGACAATGGTTCGCTAAGCTCCTCGTTGCAATCTTTAAGCACCCTGTGGAGCCGGAGACAAGTGGGCAAAATGTTTCTTTCACCCTGATGCCTCTGTTACCTAGTAGTAAATAGGTACTTGGGAGTTAGACAGTTGCTACAGTCTGCTTCCTGGGGGTGGATGCCTGGTCGAGGACCGGGCCGCAGGGACACTAAGCCCCGAAATCATCTCATGATAACCTCAAAATAACCTTGGCAAACACTTCGTCGGGCCCTGGGGATTTGTTTGGCTTGAGCTTCACTATTTGTTTAATAACATCCTCCCTGGTAACTGCTAAACTAGTCAACCTATCCACTTCCCCACCCACATAAACTTGTTCGGCTGAAGGCATAAAGTTCCTCTTTAGTAAACACTGAGATAAAATATTTATTAAAAATACTACTCATCTCTTCATTATTATCAGTTATCTGACCCGTCTCAGTTTTTAATGGACCTATCCTTTCCCTAATCTGTTCTATATAACTAAAGAAACCCTTTAGGATTTGTCTTTGCTTGCCCTGCTATGAGAACTTTATAGTTTCTTTTTGCCTTCATTATTTCTTTTTTTAACATTTCAAACCAGTTGCAGGAATTCTTGTTCTAAACGGACTTCCCCATTCTTAATCCTTTTGAACCAAGCTCTTGTTCTACCTGTGAGGCTCTTCAGATCCTTTGTTATACATTTCGGGTCATTATTATTCGATCTATTTAAATTGTATGGTATACTACGTTATTGTGCTTTGATTAGAATATTTTAAAATAAATTATATTTTGAATCCACGTCGAAAACCCTTTTTACATCAGCCATCGCTGGGTTCACGTCTCGCTCCAAGTCCGGCCAACCCTTCATACACAGAACTTTCCAATCTGTTTCAACCAAAATAATTCTTAGGCCATTAAAATAAGCTTTTCAAAAATTTGGCACTTAACAGAATTTTCTCGTTCAAATCTATTCCATTCTGTGCTAAATCTGATTTCTTTGTGATCACTGTTCCTTAACTCACTCTCTATTTCGATATCATTTACTTGCGTTTCCCTGTAAGTTAACACTAAGTCTAAAATATTATTTTTCTTATGTGTTGCGTAAGGAAACAATCGTAAATTAATTCTAGAAAATCTTCCGCTTCGTTATTCCGTTCTGTTAAGCCAGTTTATTTCACTAAAATTAAGGTACACAACACAAATACTGTTAGACCTAGCTGCTCTAGATATTTCTTCCCATAGATGCTTTGCTTCCTTCTAAGTTTGGTGGCCTGTATATAACTACTATTATCACATTTTTCAGCTTTTTCGTTTAATTCTAACCAAATAGCTTCTGTGTGTGGCTCAGTTTTAATTCCCCTGTATGAGACTATCTTGAGGTTATCTTAAGATGATTTCGGGGATTAGCGTCCCCGTGGTCCGGTCCTCGACCAGGCCTTCTTTTTGTTACACATCCCCAGGAAGCAGCCCGTAGCAGCTGTCTAACTCCCAGGTACCTATTTACTGCTAGGTGAACAGGCACACCAGGGTGAAGGAAACTCTACCCATCTGTTTCCGCCTCCGCCGGGGATTGAACCCGGAACCTGAGAGCTACGAATCCCGAGTGCTGTCTACTCAGCCTTCAGCCCAAAGTTTCCCTAACATATATGGCTACTCCCCCCCTCTTCGTCTAATATATCTATCAGTGTGAAAAAGTTTAAATCCGTTTATTTGTTGTTCAGCTAATAGTAATCTGTTTTCTACATTCATCCTACATTCTTTCATAAATGTTCAGTCGGCGCAGTCAATCTCAGAGAGTGTGTGTTAACTGGAGCTCCAATTGTCTTGATACTGAAAATGGAAGGTGAAGTGAGTGATCTGGTGCTAGTGAAGGAGATATGTGGAGCTCTGAGGGCAAAATTGGATTCTCTACGGCAGGAGTTACGACAGATGCAGGTGCTAAGAAAGACGAAACAACGTCAAGACTAAGCAAATGAGGAGAGCAGCACTAGAAAGTTTTCACCTTGAAATGTCGTAAAGGACAGGGAGTCTTAAGAAGACTCTGACAAAGCCGCCTACTGACGTCGTAAAGACCAACCCATTCGCCGTGCTTGAAGACAAGTGCTGTACGGAGACTGCAGTTTGCTTGAAGGTCAAGACAATGAAGGGAGTGCAGGTCCATCAAGGTGCTCACAAAGTAAAGGAAGAGCTTAAGCGAATTTTGGTTGTGGGAGATTCCCGGGTGAGGTATTTGGATAGTGCTTTTTGTGCCAGAGATAGGGGGAACAGGTTTGCTATACGGGAGCAGGAATTGGTGATATAGTAAACAACGTGATTGATATATGGCTAGAAATGGGAAAAACCCCATTATTTGTATCAGTCCCAGTGGAAATAATGTAGGACAAGTTAGGAGTGAGGCACCGATACAGAGATTTAAGACAGTCATAGAATTAGTTAGGAGCATGAGAGGAATCCCGATCATATGTGTCATTCTTCCAAGAAAGGGAGTTGGAAATGAATGGTTGTCGTGGACACTTGGTGTCAATTGCCGACTAGACATATATTGTATATGAAATGAAATATCATTTATTGATAACTGGGAACATTTCCATGGAAGGAATGCCATTTAAGCTCCGAATGGGGTGCATTTATCTAGGGCTGGGGTTGTTGCTGTTGCCAACTCATTATAACCTGTGTTTGGAGGGTTTTGTTTGGGTTTAAACTGTTAATAGATAGTGGTATGAGAATTGATACGGAAAAATGAGCAAATAAAAGTATGTGTTGGTGGGGGAAAAAATGGCAAACTGAACAGGGAAGGGGAAGGAGAAGGGCCTCAAATTAACAATACACTTAAGGTATATTACACGAACAGTAGGAGTCTAAGAAACAAAATAAACTATTTAAATGCTCTTGTTTGCACAGAAACAATAGATATTATTGCACTTGTCGAAACATGGATGAATATAGAAAACAGAGAACTATTAGCTGAATACCAAATAATCGAATTTAAACTATTTCACACATATATTAGACGAGGAGCTGGGAGTAGCCATATATGTTAGAGAAAATTTTAAATGTAGTCTCAAAGAGGGAATCAAAACTGAGCCACATACAGAAACTATCTGGTTAGAATTAAACGAAAAAGCTAGATATCATATAATAGGTGTTATGTACAGGCCACCAAACTTAGACAGCATGGAAGCAAAGCATCTTTGGGATAAAATATTTAGAGCATCTGTCAAGCAGTATTTGTGTCATGGGTGACTTTAAGTTTAGTGGAATAAACTGGATTAACAGAACAGGGAATAATGACGTAGAAGATTTTCTAGAATTAATTAACGATTGTTGTCTTAAGCAACACATTAAGGAATCAACATGGGAAAATAATATTTTAGACTTAGTGTTAAATAACAGGGAAACACAAATTCATCGAAATAGGGAGAGAGCTAAGGAACAGTGATCACAAAGAAATCAGATGTAGCATATAAGGGAATAGATTTGAAGGAGAAAGTTCTGTTAAAATGCCAGACTTTCGAAAAGCTGATTTTAAAAGCCTAAGAAATTTTTTGGGTGAAACAGAATGGAAAGTTATGGGCATGAGGGGTGGGCCGGACTTGCAGGAAGACATTAACCCAGCGATGGGTGATGTAGAAAGAGATTTCGATGTGGATTCAAAATATAACTTATTTAAAAATATTCCAAGCAAAGCACTGGAACGTAGTATTCCATACAAATATAATATATCGAATAATAATGACCCGAAATGGATAACAAAGTATCAGAAGAACACTGTCATATATATATATATATATATATATATATATATATATATATATATATATATATATATATATATATATATATATATATATATATATAAATGAGGTGATTTGATAAAATGCTATGCTCAAGATTACCATCCGAGTGCCGGCGGGGAAGTGGTTCATATAGCCTCGGCTATCACTTCCTTATGTCCGGTCGTGATGGTCAAGTGGTTTAAGGCGTCCCTGTACATACCAGTTGAGTTGCTCCTGGGAGTATGGGTTCGAGTCACTTCTGGGGTGTG
>WNGS01108264.1:0-14938 GCA_020271785.1 Procambarus virginalis | reverse complement strand
CACGTCCGATACATTCATTGATCTCAAAACAGTCAGACCCAGTCTAGAGGTACATACACTCATCTATCCTACTCTCACCTCACAGAGACCCGGCTACACCAGAGAGGAGCGGAAGGATTTACCCTCGCGCAATACACTGGTAATTAGTTAGACAGCCACCAAGTTCCACGTGTACATGTTAAATGTCTCCCGTACAGGAATCCACAGGGAAAGTGAGCAGCTTCGGTTGACACCTAGTACTACGTCTAGCAGTTCCAGATTGCAACTGGGAGATTGGTGAACCACGACAGAGAGAATGCGATCTTCATGCGAACACACAGTCGAAGCAAGGCACACCCACGTACTCTCACATATCTCCTGGAATTTGAGAAGTCAACCCAACGACCTTAACTAAGAGCATTTAGAGATGAGCCTGAATCGCATCGTTGTCAGCATAAGCCATCCCTGAAGCCACCAACATCAGCCACTCACTATGCTGGTCAAGAACGAAGGATGTGCGCCAGCAGACTGGACTGCTCTCATAATATACCTGCCAAAACAGTCATCCTCCACCCGCGATAGGCGAGCCCAACATAGTGAGGACTGATCGATTTTTAAAATGCGGGGGGAATGGGGTGGGGATAGTGATAGACGTAGCCAGAATCCTATTTCGACCGATAGCTACCGTATGACATTCAGTTCATAGAATAAGTCAACCATTTACGGCTGTGATGTCCATCGCCCTCCGGTGCCACCACTTGGGTGGCAGTAATTTCACCAATCATATCAATGTAGCCACTATATACTCGCTTGACTCCAACCACCCAATAGAGAGGCATGTCGACCAGAGATTTGGTGAAGGTGGTCGCCCCTCGCCACGCTGCTATTGTGGTCACATACTGTTGTGCTTGTGTTCATGCGTTGTGCGCGGGCTACCCTTTTCAGTAGTGGCATGTATGTAGCCTGTCAGTCCCTCCACAGCTCATCAGCCTGACTACCTATCCCTGTTGACTATTACGTTATATATATTTATATACTATATCTATACTATATACTCATATATATATACCTACTGACCTCATAATATACTCACTTTAAGATCATGAGCAAAATAGCAAATAGTACATAGGCATGTGTGCGTTGATACGATAGCCTATCATTGGATATAGATTTATAATATATATATATACTCATTTTATTAATATACATTATATTATAGCTGTATAGTAAAAAAATATGAATAGTATTAATGCAAAGTGAAATACATTTATATTGCGTCAATGGGGGCATGTATACTTAAAGTCGTAACACAAAATACATCAAAACCCAGAAAGTGACTCGAACCCATGTCTCACTCCCAGACCTAGATAGCAACTAGGTAACTACCCAGGGCGCCTTAATCCTGCTTGACACACGGACCGGACAAATGAAGCAGCGAAATAGTGGGAAAAATAAGGCGTTAGGACCAGGAAATACCCACGGGGGGCTTCCATCGCGGTGGAGTAGCACAAAGCACACATGGAATGCAGAGGGGATGAGCCATCGGATGCGTGCCGCCGGGGGCGCGTGCAAAACCAGGGTGGACGTAATAAAAGTATGGGTAGAAAAATAGGAGACATGATTGAACGGTAAGAATAGAATACAGTGCATAAGGGGGCGTAGACACGCTGACAATTTTAAATCGAAGATAATCACAGAGGGCGACCAGTACATTTTAAATTAGTGGGAGCAAAGTGAGGAGCATCAACAATGCTCTAGGATACACGCACAGAGGGATAGGTCAACCCGGGAAAAATGGCAAGTTCGAACATAGAGATAGCGTGACACCGAAAAAACCAGCACCCAAGAGAACAAACACAAGCTAGAAGACAGGACTGCGGGAATAAAGCCGGGAAACACGAGTGCCCAAGGGGAATAGAGGGAGGGGAAAGACAACAGAAACAAAAAAAATGGAAACGACGGATAGGAAAAGGGCGGGAATGAACGGGAAATACAACAAGTGTGTGCGTAAAACACGTATGAGAGAGTAGTGCGGGCTCTGTGGAACAACTAAACACGGTACAGACGCGTGGAAAGCCTAATTACGGGGTTGGATAGGTGGGCGCTGACCTAATGAGGGAAAACCACCTTCCCTCAGCCGAGGCAACGCTTGGGGGGATGGTGGTTGTCTGTGATAATGGGGGGGGGGCTGACACTGACGAGCGTTGGATAAAGGAACGCAGTCATTATTTTGTTCTGGGTACAAACGTGGTGGCAGCGGCAACCATGCAAAAAGCAACGCTGACATAGGTTCCAGACAAACTAGCAATGGAAATAAGAAAGTAGAGTCGAACCCCACCAGAAAACAGTGTGACGTACGAAATAAACACCACATAATGCACACAGGTCGTCGAACGTACGCGGGAAGCTACTAAAGGGGCGCCTTAGATCCGATGTGAACAGTATACACAACCCGGGGGCAGTAGGGAAAGATATAATCAGCTGGGAGATAGTTAATAGACCGATCCGGCCCCGGACCACAAAGGTAGAGTTGTATGACAATTGGGCTAAGCGAGGGTATCGTCATGGTGCACACATACTGTGGTATTGGGAGCACCACCACGCTTCGAAGCCAAACAACAGAGCAACAAGCATGAAGGTGTTGGCGCCCAAGGAGCACAGATAAGACTTGAAAACATCAGAACAACCAGAAAATAGACGGGCGAAAACACAAAGAATGCGGGCGCGAGAGACACAGCAGCGTGAGACAACTCACAGAGAGGAAATGAAAGTTAAATAAAGTCGACAGAAAATGGCGCATCAAAATAATAGAACACAGAAACGAACATGCATCGATCAAAAGGGATAGAAGATAAAGCCTTTTATTCAGCTGCGGGATATGGTGTGTAGTGCATCAGTAAGTGTTCGGGGGGATGGGAGTTATAAGATGGGTAAAGGTCTAAGTACAATGGGGACCGCAGCCAAGACAATAGGAGGCGGTGTATGCAAGTAAAGGCACGGGTAATCACTCACGGGGATATACCGGACGCAAAATGTGACAAGGAGGTGTATTGTCGGACGAATACAGATAGACATAAAGGGCGCCAAAGGATAAACGATCACCTAGGTCCGCGGGGTGACACTGGTTTCAATATACAGCAGTCGATAACTTCGCCACGACGATATAAAAGGGAAAATCGCTGTCAAGTTGGAGAGTGGGGGGTCGGACTGATAGAGGGGTTGAACAGGGAGCCGAGATAGGAACGAGAAGATGGCAATATAGAGCAGTGCAAGAGTGAGATGACAGGTGGGCGGAGTGCAAATTCATGGATTTGTACAAAGAGAATGTTGCATGTGATCTAAGTCAATAAAGGAGGGAGGGGGATCCAAAACTACACGACAAAGGAGTGGATGTCCAATAAAGCACAAGATATAACAGTCTAAGCGTGCGAATAGTCATGGGGTGGGATAGTGAGCAATGTTAATAAGGGGCCGTAACACCGGGTGCCGCAGACACTGGGATGACCAAGGGAAAAACGAGGAGGTTTGAAAATTGTGAGTGAATATCACTGGATAGGAAGAGAAAAAACAAAAAAGGAAGGAGACGGCAAGAAAGGAAAAAGAGGAGGAAAATATAAGGGCCGCGGAAGGAAATAAATAAAAAGGAAAAAGAAACCCCCACAAAAAAAAAAAGTGGGGGAAGAGGGGAGGGGAGAAAGGGGGAGAAGGGGGAGGGAAGAAAAAAGAGGGAACCTAGTGCGGCGGTAGAAGTGTTCCAAATTAATAGCTGCTCAGGCTATCACAGACTTTTGCGACAGCGTTAAAGTGTCCGGTAGTGATTGGATCAGCGGTTTTTGTATTGTGGTGACCCTGTATTATCCCTAATTCAAAAGTTTGCTCCTGGCGATTCTTGGGTTCACACGTCACCACTATCATGGGGTGCGGAAGCTGCAGGGGTGGCAGGCGCCTGGTCAACAGCAGAGCGCCGCGAGGGACCATGCAGGCGGGGTTGCAGTCTGTGATACGGCGCACCACATGTCGGGCTCTCAACCAACGATAACGTGCAGGGTGATGGGGAGAAAAGGCGAGCCCATGATGTAATTCCCAGGGGCCCGGCTGGGAAGTGGGGCATTGCTCAGCGAATCCACGGCCGGATGGACCGATGGTCAAGCGGGGAAGGGAGCACGGGACGGGAAACAGGGGGTGGCTTTGCTCCTGGGGGTATGGGTTTGAGTCACTTCTGGGGTGTGGTTTTTCAGTGGTATCTAGCCTGAGGACCCATTTCAGGCTTTTTTGCATATATAGATATATATATATTATAGATATATATATATGTAGCATATAATATAATAGATATATATCTATATAGATATACATTTATATATATATAGATAGACTACATATATGTATTAAGTTCTACATATATATCATATCTATATATATTTATGTCGTACATAGTAGCCAGAAAGCACTTCTCACCTCACTATGCTCAAGGCGCTCCATTTGCAGATCAAAGGCCGTTTCATTGAATTATATTTTCCTCATTTTTTTTCATATGAATGATACCGAGTGCCGCATCAGGTGTATTGAGGTGCCAGGGTGTGTGGCGGGAGCAGGAGGGTGCAAAGAACGTAGATCTGTGGAGCGACACCGACCAACCCTACATAACCTACTCGTGATAGGCTTAGTGTTAGGTTAGGTAGCCGAAAAGTGAGGTTAGGTTAGGTTAGGTAGGGTAGTCGAAAACAATGATTTCGATGAAAGCACTCACTTATTAGGCAAATCGTGGGCTTGCATAGTACGGCTTGTGAGAGCGCGGATTTGCTGTCGGCATACTAGGTACGACATTTACGTACTCATTATATAGTTTATATTTATTATATATATTATCTATATATTATAATATATATATTATTATATAATAAAAAAATTAAAAAAAAAAAAAAAAAAAAATATATATAATATATATATGGTATATATATATATAATAGCTTTATAACCTCATTACCTAGATAATTAGTATACTATAAATAATATAGGACAGCTAATTACTGGATTCGCTGTAAAGCTCGAATGGAGCCTTGCTCTTTCCTCAAGGTGTGAAGGATCCACCTCTACAAGTAAAAGATGCGTCTACAATTAAAGCATACTCTATCCAGCGAAAAAGCAAAATGTTTTTTGTGACCAAGAGGCAAAACGGACCAAGAAACGCCTACGCCACACAGCCACCCCTCGCTTGAAATTCAAGGCACTCCCCTTTGTGATTCGCCCGGGGGGGCGCGTCCCTGAAAGCGACACGCATACCACCCTCAGCCTCATAGCATTGCATGCCTGCCGTTTTCGCCTTGATTGGTGAACATTGCCCCAAAGAGCTGGCGTAAACCACGAACACTCGCCATAAACCTTAAACAATCCACATCTTACCTTTTTCAGTTAGACGTCTGACGGTGAACCAGGCCAGTGCTGTCTCACTTTTAGAATATTCCTGGAGCCGCTCTCAGGGCTAAGTGAACAACTCGTCTATAGGGCAAGACTAATACCGATCCTGGATTCGACAGTAAACGTCAAGGTGTGTTCTTCAGCATAGGATGCGCCGCGATACTCTCGAAGCACCGCGCATTGGCGCAAAATATGTTGCTAAAAGCTATGAGCGTAGCAAGCAAAGGGGCAAAGGGGGTCGTGGGCGGGGAAGGGGAGCGGGGGGGCTGTGGCATGCGAGGGAACAGACAAAAACGCGGGGCCAGCATCTCCAACAAGAGGACGGTCGAGCGAGGCATAAGTTTGGAGGTAGTTTTAAGGGGGGAAACAGTTAGTCAGGGAAGGGGCATACGGCGGGGCGGGGGACCGGGGGCCTCCCTCCCCCGGACCACAGAAAAACAGCAGCAGCTAGGTTTTTTATGTAACTGGGGACTCGCATAGCATTGACACCGGCCTGGAGGAACCTGCCGAACTCAAACCGCCCATTATCTCACAAAACACGGCACATTGCAGGGACCGCCTGTCCAGTGGGTCTTGCAACCTTCGCGGTCTAGACAAGAAGTCAATTTGGTGTAACCGGACGGGCTTTGCTGAAGTTGCTGCTTTTTTCACTATATCATTATGGTCATAGTTAATCGTGGGCATAGTGTTTTATTCGATGCATTCAGAGAGTAGCATATGGTGAGTGTGAGATAACTTTGGATTACGTGGTGACTGTAGGCCGCAGTCATTCTCTTAATTGGTCATCTCTCCCTCTGTGTTATTACTCGTGTTTACCACCTTTTGTCCCTAGGATATTTCTCACCTCAGACAGATCATCATTTTGGGTACCCTGG
Organism: Procambarus virginalis; assembly: GCA_020271785.1. NCBI lineage: Eukaryota > Metazoa > Arthropoda > Malacostraca > Decapoda > Cambaridae > Procambarus > Procambarus virginalis. The sequence continues at coordinate 8,666 of WNGS01108264.1, read as the reverse complement.
TACTTTGGTTTGTCTTCGGGTCAAAAGCACCCTATCTTCTGCAATCCGACCGAAGGAGGATAAAGAGGGCCATAGTTCCTCTAGCACGGACTTTGTTGCTTTGTTGGGACCTCAGCAGCAGTTCTCGTCACCAGTTGACACTCGCACCCCTACACGTCAGTCAGAGATGATGATATTTACTTAGGTAGGGAATTAGATTTCTTTTTTCAGAGCACAAAGTTCGCTAATTCTGTAAGTATAATATTTCATTTCAGTGGGAAAGTCTTGCTTATGTCCTATAGAGACTCGGCAAGGTATCTTGAGATTATCTTGAGATTATCTTGAGATAATTCGGGGCTTTAGTGTCCCCGCGGCCCGGTCCTCGACCAGGCATCCACCCCCAGGAAGCAGCCCGTGACAGCTGACTAACACCCAGGTACCTATTTACTGCTAGGTAACAGGGGCATAGGGTGAAAGAAACTCTGCCCATTGTTTCTCGCCGGCGCCTGGGATTGAACCCAGGACCACAGGATCACAGTCCAGCGTGCTGTCCGCTCGGCCGACCGGCTCCCTAGATATGCCTACATTCTTGGACTACCTAATTCACTTTTGAAGCAATTAAATGTTTGATTTGTTTTAGAAACTCAGTTTCATTTATTTAGTAGGATTTTCTTGCCCTTATTCTCTTACATTGAGTACCGGGTACAAGATTTCCTGCGACTTTGATTGACTAATCATTTACCATCCTAAAATTAACTTTAATTGTTAAATATAAACTTCCACAGGATAGTTACCAGTTGCCACGTTATCCTGTTTCTGACATTTACCATATCACAACTATATTCGTTGTACATTTATTTGCTAATCTTTCACTATGTTTAGACTGCGATCAGTAGGGCGACGACCGAACCTGTATCACTCCCCAATTTGACATTGTCTGTCCGAACTGCTCAGACAGGAATATACTGCCACCGTCAGTCTGAGTTTCCCTGGGCCTCCTCACCCAAGAGAAAAAACGTTGTAGCTGTCCGGCTACTTCTCTCGACGTCGAACGTCGCGTCGTGGTCACCCCCAGGTGGCCCGCAGAGTCAACTGAGTGCGACAGATCCAATACTGCCGCTCTGCACTTGGCTGGTAACACTACCTGGTTTCTTGTACCTAGAGGGGCTTTTCCGGCCTCCATCCTTACAGGCCTCCACTGTTTCATTAATATGCCGTTCTGTCTGAAGAAAAGCTTGGCCCTCTCAGGACCAACACGTCCTCCTTTGGCCTTACGAATCAATTTGGGGAATTCTGCCTGCTGCGTCCCCTCGAGACGAGTGCGGTCCACCCCGAGAGAACTGGTGATTGTCACCTGTACCTCACCATCCGGGCTGCCTTCGCCCTCCACTCGCTCTCCGGGTTCCCTGAGGAGGTGATCGATTCCCAGGCCGTCGGACATCTCCTCGTCGGCCTTATCAGATCCACGCCCTCCTTGTCCGTCGCACTGCCTCGGAACTACAGCACAGACAGGGAATGCCTCCATGGCGATTCCTTTCTCGTCCCCACAGGTGTCGAACACTTCGCCTTTCTTCTTGTAGTGCTCCAAGCACTCCTCGTCCTTCACGAGGTTCGGGAGGACACGTCCTCCATATGCGTCATTTCCCAAGATGACTTGTGCCTCCATCTTGGGCATCGATGCACAGACTCCCACTACTAGGGTTTGGCATCCATAATCTGAATTCAGGGTCACCCGGTGTAAGGGCATCCGCACTGGGCCTCCCACAGTGGTCACACTCGCCACTCCCACTCTGGTACTCCCGTGACCCTCGGGGAACAGGGTTTCGCTCACCAGGGTAAATTCCGCCCCAGTGTCTCTTAGCATCATCACCGGGATGGGGTCTGCGTCCCCCATCCTTACAGTTCCCTCACGCACGAATGGGTTAGCCTTTTTCTCATTTAGTACAGGTCCATCCCGCACTCCTTCGGCTATCTGGTCCTCTACTCGCACAAAAGCAACGTAACCCCGCTGCTTAGGACGTCTACATTCGCGCGCGACGTGTCCAATTAATCCGCAATTGTAGCAGCGGATCCTTCTTCTTCCACGGACTTCCCTTGCGCCTTCCAGCGACTCCTTCTCAGCATCTCCTGTCGTAACAACAACAAGATCTCTTGAGCTCTCAGTTGGGGACTTCTTTGACGGCTCCACAGCACTCTTCGATCCTCTGCCGTCTCCACTCGAAATGTAGGACTTGGGAGAACTCGCTCCCGTCCTCCATTCGTCCGACCTTCTACAATTTCTCCCATATCCAGAGAATGCGGGCGGTCGGTGCTGTCCCTCTCGACGTGGTCGTAAGGCTTCTTCCAGCATGTCAGCTCGATCGGCCGCGGCTCTCAGGTCCTTAATGTCCGCCTCCTTTACCCTCACCCTAATCTCGGGAGAGAGCACGGACATGAACTTCTTCCTGACTATCAGCCTCTTGACGTCTTCAGCCGACCTTGCTCCTTCCGACTCCAGCCATTTCAGGAACTTCCTTTCCATGTCCCTCGCCGTCTCCGCATATGATTTTCCTGGCGAACGGGTACATTCCCTGAACCTCTTTCTGTAGCATTCCGGCGTTAGCTTGAACGAATGGAGCACGGCCCTCTTTACAGCATCGTAGTTGGTACACTCTTGGAGGTCGAGCATATTGTAGGCTTCACGAGCTTCACCAGTGAGCCTTCCCTGAACCAGCTACGCCCACTCTGCCCTCGGCCACTTCTTCAACGTAGCGACCCTTTCGAAGTGCTCGAAGAAGCCCTCAGCCTCATTAGGCACGAAGACTGGCAAATCCCTTTCTCTCACTCTGTGGTCTTCTTGCTGTGATGGGGCAGGTGGAGCTAGCCCTAGCTCAGCTCGCCTCAGCTCAACCTCCTTGTTTGCTTCAACCTCCTGCAGCTTCGTCCTAGCTTCTAGTTCCTCTCGTTTCAGCTGTGCTTCTCTTTCTGCTTCCTCACGCTTCAGCTGTGCTTCTCTTTCTGCTTCCTCACGCTTCAGTTGTGCCTCTCGTTCTTCCCTGCGCAGCTGTGCTTCTCTTTCTCGTTCTTCCCTGCGCAGCTGTGCTTCTCTTTCTGCTTCCTCACGCTTCAGCTGTGCTTCTCTTTCTTCCCTGCGCAGCTGCGCTTCTTGTTCACGCTCTACCTTGCGCAGCTATGCCTCTCATTTGTCCTTGTGCATCTGTGCCTCTAGCTGCAGCTTCATTATCTCCAGCTTAATACTGCGCCTGCTGCCGCTGGATCCCCCGCTGCTTCCACCGACGCTCAAGTTCTCTCCTGTACTGGCAGGTGTCTGTGGCCATTCCTCTCCAAAGGCTTCATCTCGTGCCCTGAGCTGTGCCATGATCTCGAGTCTTCTATCTCCCACTTTGGTAGCTCTCAACCTTATCCCAAAGTGGTCGGCGATCGATTGTAGCTGTGCCCTGGTGCATCCTCCAGCACTTGCTCGTCTCTTGTGTCAATGAAACTCGTTACCTTATCATCCTCCATCTTGTGACTATGAGTGATAACCTATGCCTAATACCTATATCACAAACAATGTACCACAATTGCAACCTTTATCTTGATCGTAATCCTGGCAAGGTCGCCAATGTTGGGGTGTTGGTTGTTGTGTGGGTGAGCAACAGTAGACTAGATATCCTCTCGAGGTGGTTGCTCTGGCGATAACCGTTACTCACCGTAGTCATACGGGTCTTCACTCTATCCTCTCGGCGCCACTTTACACCCAGGAGAGTACCCCGTCGATCCCCCAACCGGCCTCAGGTCGAAGAATGAGTGGAGACACAGATTGTTCCCACAATTGTGTGCCCGCCCCGGCAAGGACTCTTACACTACTTACAAGGTCGCCAACTGGTGTTTTCCGATGTCCAGTAACACTACAGTGGTGTTGCGTAATTGTGGTAATTGTGGCAAGAGCAAGCTCAATGAATCTGATATCAGGCAAGTAATAATTCCTGTCACTCTGTCTTCTTTAGATATTTCACAGTCACAAGGTTTATGGAGGGGATGATGCAAACACCAAGGAATTTTGGTATTTTACTTAAAACATCAGAATATTCATGAATCAAAACACACACGAGAACAAGTACAACAGCCGCTCTCTTCTCAGCAGATAATTTGGAGCACACCGATATGGCAACACACTTCCACCCTCATGTCACCTGTCAAAAACCAGCTGATCCGCGCCCTACTACTCGTGAGAATGTTTATTGCTTTATAATTCCATAGGATGCAATAAACCACCACACTGGTCTCACGATCAATAACTCACTCTTACAGCATTTAAAGTGATATTTCACTGTACCAGCGATCTACACTGTACTTGCTAATAATTACTATGAATGCACTTATTCACGGTACTGTTCTTAGGTTCGATAATTCCTCTCAAAGGCGATATCACAAGTAATCACTTCACACAAGCAAAATTATTCAATACACAGTGTTGCGGTGTTGGATTTGGTGGTGTTACCGCTGACGGACCACCCAACCCACAACTCGACAAATGCTCATATTTCACTGGGAGATCACACTAGGCACTTCTGGCTCTTGGAGAGGGGCTCAACGTCACACGTTTAGGGGATGCGGCTCCAACACGCAGCCTTGTTGTCACGTGCACACACCCACTCGAGCCGCTGTGACTCCGCACTCTCTCCTTATGGAATATGACCTCCTCAATCCCCTTTGTCTTACTAGACTTCTGTCTTACCCTGTCCACAGCAGTGGTTCCTGTTTCTTGCTCTCTCTCTCCTTCTTTACTATTTCCTGTGAAGCCTCACTGGGACAAGTGCAAACACCAGCAAATTTGGATACATTTACTGGACGAAGTACATACACAATACACGCATACGTATAATAATAATGATGAATCCTATACTCTGTACTATTATAATCAGGTTGCACTCCAACACCATCAGAACTCTATCCTCAGCTTGCTAAGTGGTATCCTATCTCTTGGTATTACCTAATGTTATCAACCTCCTCAAGTAGATTAAGTCTTACCATATAATGTTACACTACCATCAAGAGAATGTATACATATATATATACCTATAAACACATATAAGGCAAATGAGCATTTGAATGCAATAACATATATATATATATATATATATATATATATATATATATATATATATATATATATATATATATATATATATATATATATATCAGTATAAATGATCCGTGCCACACAACGAATCAATCGACAATTCTATCAGTCTTAGAACACATATATCTGTAGGTACTCCTGCCTACGTCTGTAGCTCTAAACTTCAATATACACTTCTTGGCACATAAATAGCAAACGATCACTCACCTCTCACTGCGTCGTTCACGCTAATGACAAACACTCTCACCTCCATACAAGTGATCAGTTAGAACTATTTCACTACCCTGACAACTTCAGGTTCCTCAGGGCTTAAACACCAGGATCCTCTGCAGCTCCTCCAGGCTGCTACCATGAAGATTCCTTGAACAATTATGGTGCTTCCCTACTCCTATTTGGATCATCCACAGCTCTCCTGGCTGCTGCACCATAAGTTTCCTCGAATAACTGTGGCACTTCACCACCTCTGCAGAAGCACGTGACACTCCTCCTCACTGCTTCTCCTCACAGCTCGAGGTCCTCTCCTTTCCCTGCCTTAGAGTCTCACCAACTACTCCTTCTGTGCTGGCTTCGAAGTCCTCAGCAACTTCTTCCCCAAAGGACAAACCTGCAACCCATTTGCACTCCAATAAATTGTTTCCCTTTTTAACACATAAACAAAATTAATCACACAACATCTTTGTCTCCACTCCCTATCTGTCCTCTACATTTAATGAGAGTGGACTTCCCCATGGGCGAGTCCATGCGCCACCTCGCTGGGCGAGCCTCACTCACGCTGGGAGGGGCCTCCTCCCTCAGGAGCCGGGCTCCTTCAGTTGCCCGCCAGCGCTCAGAGAAGATGGACGTCGCTCCGCGCTCCTCCCACTTCACTCTCTTATTTTAGGCTTTCTGCCATACCAAAACATGTTTAACTTGTAAATAAACATTGCTACTGTCGCTGGGCACACGACCAACTACAAGCAAACACTATGAACTGGCTTAAATCGGGCTTACCACAGATTATCTGGTCGAGGGCGCTTCTCCCTCTGACAACGTCTGACCAGGGCGCTTGTCACAGCCCACAAAACTGTCACTGGGCGGCTTAATACTCTCTCCTCGCCGTCCAGGACTTGAGACCACACGTCCTCAGCTCGATTCAACAGCTGGAACGTCTGCACCTTCTCTTCTCTTGGAGATAATATCACTAGGGGTTCCCTCCTGGCGGGAGCTCGTCAAAGCGCGGCTTCTCCCCTGCGATGTCTGGCCTCAAGTGAGGTCATCGCCCTCCACAAGCGAGCCTCACGCCTCCAGTAACTTGTCCACATCTTCTAACCAGTCATTTATCTGTTTTCTAGTTCATTGCCCATAATCTCAAACTTTTATATAAATTCAACAAACTATTTTACATCTGTGTTATCGCCTCTATAATTCCTGGACCTTCCAGTTAGGTCAGGCTTGCTGAATAACTCTCAAGGGGGAGACTCGTTTCTCCAGCAGGCTGAGATCATAACACTCCCCTCCCCTTATTTTTGAGAGTTATTCTAGTGGCAAAGCTCGGGATAACCTCATCAGCCACTACATTGTCTCGTTCTCCAACCGATTGGTTCGACCGGTTGATCCGCTTACGTACTCCTTTAGGAGTGTACAACTTCCTCGTTGCACCTGGTAACATCTGGCTCACAACTCGCCCGAAACATGATCTTCTCACAAACGATTTGACTTCTCTGACACCTCTTGGCTAGGCTGTCCTCCTTGGACGCCTGCACTCCATCGGTCAACTCTACTTATTGTTTCCACCCTCCGTTTCCTTGTCTTCTTCTCTTCACGTCCAGAGTCAGACATCTACTGTCAGTACCTCCTCTGCCGTCTTCATACTTCCATATACTGCCATTATACTTTCGTCTCCTGCCATCATACTTCACTCCCTCGTCTTCACCGACGATCCTCCCTTTCGTCTCCTCATTTATCTGAGACCTCATCCTGTTTGACTTCCATCGAGTCCTCGGCTTTCTTCTACTCCTCCATGCTTGTATCATCATCCTCTTCCCACACTTCTCGCCTCTATACAACTCCATTTCTTCTCCTTCAACTCTTCTTTGTTCCCTGGAAGTTTCTCCGAGCCCTGTACTACATCCAACAGCACTCGATCGTACATGTCGCTTTATCTCTCCTAGTGCTCGTAAGCATCTCTCCACACATACTGTCTCTTCTCCTTCCATTTTCTCGGCTATCATTCTTCTTCACTATCTCTCCTCCGCGTTTTCTGTGAAACATGTCAACTCCTGACATCTCAAACAACTTACCTCTACTATCCAAATGCCTCTGTGCTCGTGGACAACTTGACGCTCTACTCCCGTCCTCAGTATGTCCACATCCTTCCTCACTTCTGCTCAGCACAGTTGCATTCACCTTCCGACCCTTAATTTCAGTAGGCTGGGGTCTACTCAGGTTCACTCTCTTCACATGATTTTTCTTTGACTGGGCCATCTTCACTTTTGGCCTCACCAAGACTTCATCTTTCTGAGCTGGACCTTCATCAAACAGCCACGCTATATCTACGTCGATATCTTCTATTGGCTGAATAGACACTGTCTCATCTTCTCCAGCGTCTTCCTCGTCGGCTACCTCTGCCTTCACCACTACCGAGACAGGGTACTCAATGGCTTGGCGGTCTCCTGACTCATCTCCTCGGATGTCAGTCAGGTTCACACTATCAGGTGTCCCACCTGTGCCGTGGCCTTCTGGGCACTCCTCTGGCACAGTCTCCGCTATGACTCTTGGCAACACCTTTGTCACACACAAGTCATTCCCCAGGATCACTTGGACTCCTGGAACAGGTTATGTCGGGGCACACCCAATCCCACATCACCGTCCGCCGACATCATATCCGACCTTAGCTGGTCAGTACAACGGGCATGTCATCTCAGACAATAACCCATATACGTTCATCTTACTCCTGCCAGCTAACGTCGATAATCCCAATCAGGCTTCTCGCACACTCTAGCCGGGTGTACATACCTTGTTACCTTAGTTCCCTTCAAACTGTGTCTAACCTTCTCTAACTTCAGAAAAATATAAAAGTCATTATCTCAAACTTTTCTGTCACAAAAAAAAATAACCTATTAGCAAAAGTCGCTCGGATTGAAGACCAACGTCCCCTTCAGTTGGCCTCCTAGACTGCAGCCAACCTTACCTTATGAACGGCCATATACTCTCGCTGTCACTAAGTTCCTCCGCTGTGGTTGGCTTGGAGTGTCACATTAGGTATTTGACTTCGGGGGTCTCACATGGCCAGGGTCACAATGCTCTTGCCCTGCCGACAATCCTCGCATCACCGTGAACCCAATCCGGTACAGGTGTAACATCTTATCTGGGAAAAGTCTCCTCTATATGTACCAGAGTGGCTGTGACTCTGTCCACTCGCATGAATGTTCCTCGGGCCAGGTACACTACGTGCACTCTGTGGGGCTTTGCCGGACTCTTGAGTTCCTGGATAATGATTTGTCGCTCTCGTTAGCCGCCTTCATCTTCACTTTCAGAGGAAGTGCGCAACCTACTCTTCTGAGTTTTAGTGTATTTACGTTTT
>WNGS01108247.1:0-25139 GCA_020271785.1 Procambarus virginalis | reverse complement strand
TCAACCTGCAGACATTATACACCCTACTGCAGGATGACGTCAACCTACAGACATTATACACCCTACTGCAGGATGACGTCAACCTGCAGACATTATACACCCTACTGCAGGATGACGTCAACCTACAGACATTATACACCCTACTGCAGGATGACGTCAACCTGCAGACATTATACACCCTACTGCAGGATGACATCAACCTGCAGACACTATACACCCTACTGCAGGATGACATCAACCTGCAGACATTATACACCCTACTGCAGGATGACATCAACCTGCAGACATTATACACCCTACTGCAGGATGACATCAACCTGCAGACATTATACACCTACTGCAGGATGACGTCAACCTGGCAGACACTATACACCCTACTGCAGGATGACGTCAACCTGCAGACATTATACACCCTACTGCAGGATGACGTCAACCTGCAGACACTATACACCCTACTGCAGGATGACGTCAACCTGCAGACATTATACACCCTACTGCAGGATGACGTCAACCTGCAGACACTATACACCCTACTGCAGGATGACGTCAACCTGCAGACATTATACACCCTACTGCAGGATGACGTCAACCTGCAGACATTATACACCCTACTGCAGGATGACGTCAACCTGCAGACACTATACACCCTACTGCAGGATGACGTCAACCTGCAGACATTATACACCCTACTGCAGGATGACGTCAACCCCGTCTCTACAGATATCAGTTAAGGTAATCACACACATTACATATATAATTATATTTAGTTATTAATTCAAATAACTAGGCTAACGCTGTTTTTAATTCCCGTTTTCAGCTGTTTTAATAATGTTTGTTCACGAGCGGATGAGATATAATGTTCTAACTGTACGAAGGTTTTTGGGTTAAATGAACAGATCTGAAAGCAGAAGCTTGTTTATTCTATATAACTGATTTACAATATATAAAATCTTGACGAAAAGGCAATCAAATATTTATGCCTGAAGATCTGGTACGAAAGTATTTATATATTATAGCATACAAATCCCCGCAAGCACAACTAGGTGAGTACACCCACCCTCACACACACACACACACACACACACACACACCTTGTGTGCGTGTGTGTGTGTGTGTGTGTGCACGCACGCACAAGGGAACGGAACCTCCCTTCACCCTCCCTGGAACGCCGACGGAGAGAGAGAGAGAAGCCTCAGCGGCGGCGGCGCTTGGCGTAGGAGACATCGGCGACAAAGCCGTCCTCGCCGTTAACGGAGTACAGCACCGTCTGCACCCGTCCGTCTGGGAGGAGGACGTAGTAGCGGCCGCTGGTGGTGGCGTGGTCGCGCGCCTCCTCGTGGCCGAAGTCGTTGCCGCTCTCAGCGTCCACGACGCCGTACTTGTAGTTGTAGACGGGCGGCGCCTGTACCACCAGCCACAGACATTATACTCTCACCATTATCGCCCCCGAATTATTGTCATAGAATATCAGGCGAGGAGTCAGAGCAGGGAATTATTATTATGAATGATCAGCAGAGAATTTGTAATGATTAGCAAGAGGGGATTATTAGGAATTATCTGAAGGGAATTATAGTATAAATATACTTACATCTGGGTGTGTCTGGATGCGGGAGTCAGCTGGTCTGGCGTGGGTTGCCCCCACCACCACCACCACCACCACCATCACCACCATCACTGCAACCTGAGGCAAAACAACTGCATCACTACAGACGTTCGGTATTTCTTAAGTCGTCGCTTTCTATATGAACATAATTGTCTTGCTGACGCTGACCCACGCAGTACAGCGGAAGAAAATAGGAAACAGTGGAAAAGACTTTTTTTTTTTTTTTTTTTTTTTTTTTTTTTTTTTTTTTTTTTTATTGTTTTCTACCACAGACGTGGCCACACATTAACAATGCTAACCAGCATATATACATTTTCTTCTGTCCTCCATAGACAGGGTTAGAGATGTGTTAAACATATATTTGAAGGGTTTATTGAACAATCAACCACTGAAGGTGAGTCGGTGCTTTAAAAATGCTAAGCTAACCTATATACGTAAATACATAGATACACAGATTTATGTATGCCTTACATAAAGTGTTCGATGTGTCATCTACACAGTGTCATTAATGTACATTTACAAAGGTGAAATGTAATTCTGATCAGCTTCCATATATACTTTATACCCATACATACACATACACACACATATACATATATACACACATGCATTCACAGACATTTATCTCATTTACTCTGACAGGGTGAGATAGCTGATAAAGAAACTAGTGTGCAATTAAGCACTTAATCACTGAAGGTGATTGAGGTGCTTTTACAAGCTCAGGTTATATAGTTACATCACATACATTGTATAATTAATCTATTACATGGTCAATCTTGGATACAAGTCCAATATATCATCAAGTGTTCCAGTACTCATATAGTAATTACAGAGTTCAGCATACCTTAGCCCAGGGGGGCGAAAGTCAGCCAGTATGGGACATTCTACAATATAATGTTCAAGAGAGTGCATGTTTTCTCTTTCACAAAGTTGACACATAGTGTACTCGACATTTGGGTTTTGAGAAAGCTGCCAGATACGTCTATATCCCAGGCGTATTCTGGCCACTATAACATCACATTGCCGGGTTCTTGTTCTATTAGTCCCATATGTGAATGTTTCCTCACGATATCTATGATAATATTTAATGCTACAGCTTTCAGGTCTTTGTGAATTTGTTAGGTCGGTGAGATCTTCATTAGATATTTGTTTAAGTATTCTCTTTGTCACTGCTAATGAAATACCCATATCAATTTCTACCACTGGTTTTCTACAGGCTGTCTTTGCAAGCATATCAACAGTGTCATGCCTTGAGATGCCAACATGTGATGGTATCCATAGGAATTTAATTTCAAATCTGTTTTCTTTAGCAGCTAAAACATTCATTCGAATATCACTGACTATTTTCTGGGTGTCACTAATATGTGCGTTCAATGCCAGGAGTGCACTCTGCGAGTCACAGTATATAAGTCCACTGCCTTTGTCTTTTAAAAATTCAGTGGCAAGGTATATGCCTGCAAGTTCGGTTTGAGTTGTACTTGCCCAGTCATNTATCAAATAGGTCCCTTAAAAATGTCATTAGACGAAACTCCTGGATGATTGAAGAAAGTAGAACTGTGCAAACTGGAACTAGCAGGTCCATTGTTCATCACAATGAAATGTGTGAAGTAAAACATGTGTATGGGGCAGTAACAAAGTCAGTAGACTAACAGATGTTGTCACAGCTCGTATAAGACTTGGCTACAAGTATCTCTGGCAGTTCGGCTTGTATAGGGATCTAGATGAAGTAAAGTGTAAAGTGTGTGGACAAAGACAGGGACACACACTCGAACACTATTACTTGGACTGTAATAAAATGAGCCATTTAGAGATAAATCTAAGCTCACTCTGAATGATATGGCAACCTATCTTATTACCAAGGATAAAATACCTGAAATCCTTGCGCTGTATCCATATTTCGCTCCCAGTAGATAAACGACATATGAGATTAAGAACAAGTAGTGTATTGTGAAGACTAATAATAAACAGCAGCTCCCCTATGACTGTAATATCACCATTGGTCAAACATTATGTATTAGCAATAAGACCTACCATTAATGTATAATAACTTACTGTAAATATATAGCTCTTGAAATAGAACATTCTCTGTAACTAGCTGACATGTAACTATAAGGTGTGAAAGATAGATGAAATTGTTTATGTAATAATTTAAGATGAGGTCTGATAAAGACCTTTTGTCCCCTCTGTAATGCTTTTTGCGCTACCGCTCACAGGATAAGTATGGGGTGCACAATAAACTAGCCGCCTCCGGCGGCAACAATCAATATTACCATGAAGGAAAATGAAGCATGACATACTTGGGACTTCGTGTCTATTGCAACATGGGGTCGTTACCTGTTGTTGTTGTCGTCACATGTTCTTGTCGTTACGTGTGGCTAATTAGGAAGAAGTTATAACTTGTTGGGGAATGCAAGTTACCTTAACAGGGTCGACTAAGGGGATGGTTGGGTCATCAAGGATCTTCTGCAGGTTAAGGGAGCCCTGGGTGCTTGAGGGCCCGTTAATCACTAGGTGAGTAGGGCACTTGTAGAGCCCGAGAGCCTCAGATAGTTTGGTCTCGAGTTGAGGGTCACCTACTACCAGCTTCGCCTGGCTGTCGGACAGTTGTCGAGAGATCTCCTCTGTGGACGACAAGAACGAAGAAGGTAACAGTTACTGGCAAGCGTCTTTGCTGAGCCAATCAGCGCTCGCCATCGCGGGAGCGGGCGAGCGCTTGCGAGCCAGCGGCTGGAAATTTTAAATTTCAAATTTTGCCCCGAGTGGCGGGTTTATTAGGCAGCGCCACTCATCCTGTGAGTGGACACACCGCCATAGTGACAGTATTGGGCAGCGCCACTCATCCTGTGAGTGGACACACCGCCATAGTGACAGTATTGGGCAGCGCCACTCATCCTGTGAGTGGACACACCGCCATAGTGACAGTATTGGGCAGCGCCACTCATCCTGTGAGTGGACACACCGCCATAGTGACAGTATTGGGCAGCGCCACTCATCCTGTAAGTGGACACACCGCCATAGTGACAGTATTGGGCAGCGCCACTCATCCTGTGAGTGGACACACCGCCATAGTGACAGTATTGGGCAGCGCCACTCATCCTGTGAGTGGACACACCGCCATAGTGACAGTATTGGGCAGCGCCACTCATCCTGTGAGTGGACACACCGCCATAGCAGCATGTACAACACTCCCCAATAGGAAGAAACCCCGCTGGGTTGTTCATCCTGTCACTTGTACCCAGACACAGCTGGGATTTGCTTAACTATCTCAAGTAAACAGCTTCCCCAGCCAACCAGCGGGAGTGAGACACAGTCCAGCACACTGACCTGGGGTGTAGATGGGGTTGATGGTGGTGACTGTCGCGCCCACAGCCAGCGTGCCAAATAGGACGATAGGGTATTCCGGGCAGTTGGGCAGAGCTATTCCCACCACGTCCCCTTTGGTCACCCCAAGCTTGGCCAGCAGGCCTCCCCACCGCCCAACCCCTTCCATCAGCTGCTCGTACGTGTAACTTCGACCAGTCACGCTGCACTCCTGAATGATGAGAAAAACGCGTCAAAGACAGGAACACACAGTCTCATGTCACGCCAGAAAATAACAGAGAAGCAATACACAAATTCTATTTCAACCAAATCTATAAAACACCCACAATTGCTAATCAGAGTTACTAGGTGTAAAATGCCGTTGAACGATCCAGAAGCTTTTCTGAATAACTACCGGACTGCCCCCGTCCCCGTAACTACCACTGACAAGTAGTTATGTGAGCGCACCGTAGCAGTCTTGTTGGTCCACTTGGAGACGTTCTTGAAGACCAGGTCGACGAGGTTCCCCTTCGGTGGTTCCATGCTCGGGAAATGTGACTTTTGTATATTTAGAGCAGTCTCCGGGGCCCCGTGCAGGGACCTCCTCCTCCATGACCTGTGACGAGAGAGGTGTGTCAGGACACTCATCTGTCACGGGACACTCACCTGTCACAGGACACTCACCTGTCACGGGACACTCACCTGTCACGGGACACTCACCTGTCACGGGACACTCACCTGTCACAGGACACTCACCCGTCACGGGACACTCACCTGTCACGGGACACTCACCCGTCACAGGACACTCACCTGTCACATAACACTCACCCGTCACAAAGAGGTCTGATGGCGGCCGCTCTGCGCCAGGAGCCACGAACCAACACAAGCATGGCTGGAAAGTAAACAAAACAACTTTTAACAATTATATTTAACCACATTTTACCTGCCGTAAAATATTCATAAATAAGAATTTAAGACGTCTTAGAAACAAGGCCACAAGACCAGTGTTCTTATCTTCGCCCTCCTTATGGAGACGATAAGTTAAACAACACTCTTGACGATAAGTTAAGCTTGACCAAAGCAGATAAAGATAAGTATTTACTAGAAACAACAGGATTAAATGGCATTGAGTTAGGTCTTGATTAGGGCCCAAGACGGACCGAAACGTCGTCGTCAGGGTTCAGGGCGGACCGAAACGTCGGCATTTCTGTTTCATTATAGACGTGGGGCTGGATTTTTTGGAAGCAGTTTTATATTTAGAAATGTGTTACTCAGTAGCACCGAATTAGATCAATTCAAAGATTAATTTAATTTAATTAATTCAATTAATTAATTCAAATAATCAAGGGTTAATTAATAAACTAATCAAGGATTAGATCAATGATTTTTAACTTTCCACAGTTCATTTTACAATTGTATTGGGCCTAATGCGTGTTCCTAAGGGATCTGTTTTTGCTGAAGCTCTCTTTAACATCACCAGAGGCAGAGGGAAAAAATAATAATCAGATGTGACAATACAATGTAGGATGTGAGGAGGGGGGACCTGCTGCTGCATGGGTAACAGCTTCTCCTCCATATTGACCTACCCAGGCTTTGCGCCCCTGGAGAGGACACTCCAGCCTAGACAACCCGAGCGCAACATCATAGTCCTCCAAGACTGCAGGATGCCTACTTCTAAGATGTGAGGTGTCACCCAGTCGATGGGACTTGAGAGCAATCCTACATTCCCTCTGATTGGCTGGAGCAGAAGATGTGGCCAGAGCTGGAGCAGTAGATGTGGCCAGAGCTGGAGCAGTAGATGCGGTCAGAGCTGGAGCAGTAGGTGGTAGAATGTAGATGAGCGTAATCTGGCTGTTGAATAGTTGGATAAGAGTGTGTGTGTGTGACATGTAGTGCTTCGGCTGTGTCTCTACATAGATTCAGTGTATCTCACACGGTCAGAGACCGGGCCACGGGGACGTTGATCCTGGAAATCAGCGCAAGGTAGGTTCCCCGTCTCTCGTAACTTCTTTCATCTGGTATTTGTTATCCTAAATCCTGCTTTCATCAGGTATTTGTTATCCTAAGTCCTGTTTTCATCTGGTATTTGTTATCCTAAATCCTGCTCTCATCAGGTATTTGTTATCTTAAGTCCTTCTTTCACCTGGTACTTGTTATCTTATGTTCAATACGTCTAACAATTCGAAGCTTTAAATTTCGTAATTTTCCTTTCCATATAAACGTTGTTATGGTGTATAATAAACAGGCTTGTGAGACCTTATCAAACTCATCCTTAACTAAAGGAAACATTTTAAAAGAAAATAAAAATATTGGAAAATATGAGTAATTTCATTCCATTTCAAATATAAGCGAGAAAGTATATGATATCTTCCATAAGAGCAGTTAACTGCTATTAGAATGATAACGACCACTTATAGAGCGCTTATACCCGTCTGCTCGGCTTATCTCCTTCAGGAGATAACGTCTCAATCTCTGAGGAGTTAGTGATTTGTCATTCGGAAAGTACATAGTGGATGATAGTTGTGTTTTGGCTGACACGTAACGACTGCAAGACGCTATCTTCTCTATCTTGAGGTTATCGTGAGATGATTTCTGGCCTTAGCGTCCTCGCGGCCCGGTCCTCAACCAGGCCTCCACCCCCAGGAAGCAGCTGCCTAACTCCCAGGTACCTGTTTACTGCTAGGTAACAGGGGCATCAGGGTGAAAGAAACATTTTGCCCATTTGTCTCCGCCTCCACCGAGGATCGAACCCGGAACCTCAGAACGACGAATCCGAAGCTCTGTCCACCCAGCCTTCAAGCGCTGGAAGAGAAGGCTTATAGAATGGTATATAATCTATAAGCCGTGTCGTGTGGGAGAGCTTGACTCAAATATTTAATTAAAGAATAGTGACTTCAATAGCTACAATGGACCACCACTTTTTTGTAAAAAAAAAAAAAGTGGAAAACAACAAGAGTAAATGTAATGAAAATTAACTCCACGAACTAGTGCCTGTGGATCTTAATAAAATAATAATGCAATGTGAAATCACAATATATATTATAGTTAAATAAGAGTCAAACTCGCTCTCACAACATGGGGGTACAGACGCTAAGGAAATATTCCATTAATAGCGCAATCGTCCGATGCTGATTCTGCATCAGTGTAGAACAAAAAATATAAATTTATACATGAAATATATATATGGTATAATGATACAGGGTTAGTAAAATAAATTAATCTTGTATGGGAGATCAATCATCAACTAATGGTTATTAATAACTACAAAAATATGATAACAGCTTAGCTGTTTAGTTGGAAATTGTGTAGGCGTGTTCTTGTCACTAAGCTCTGGCTGAAATCACGATTAAATTGTAGATAATGCCTGAGCTAAAGTGAATATACCACTATATCTGATTGAAAAGTGGGGACACAAGCGAGAATAACACTAACATTGGTGGTGTTGTTATCTCGTGTCCTAACGACGAGAAGCCTACAAGTAATATTTATATGTGCACACTAAATAAAACATCAGAAGGAAATGGTCTACATTACACTCGCCGGGACGTGTGTTGGATATGGTCACTCTCCATCTTGTTTATGTAATAATCTAAGATGAGGTCTGATAAAGACTTTTTGTGCCCTCTGTAACGCTTTTTGCGCTACCGCTCACAGGATGAGAATGGGGTACACAATAAACTAGCCGCCTCCGGCGGCAATAATCAAATCAAATTACTCTTGATCTCTGGCCCCTGCTGCTGCAAGGGTGACGCAATTACGAGTCAATGGAAACGTGACTTGCTCAACACGGTAACTTTTCAACAGTATGGCTGCTACACTCCTCTTCCCTCCCACCTGGAGAGGCGCGGGACTCCAGTAAGAGTCCCCAGAGTAAATAATTTATCTATTTGAGGTTAATTAGGGAAGGAAGGGTTTTTGAAGAATATTTACTTCATTAATAAATGTGTTATATTCAGACGAGGAGTCACAATAACGTGGCTGAAGTATGTTGACCAAACCACACACTAGAAGGTGAAGGGACGACGACGTTTCGGTCCGTCCTGGACCATTCTCAAGTCGACTTGAGAATGGTCCAGGACGGACCGAAACGTCGTCGTCGTCCCTAAATTTTCTAGTGTGGTTTGGTCAACTATGTTATATTATAATGAACTTTCTCGCAATGCAAGTCATCTTATTAAGACTGTGTAAATTAAACTAGAAGAGTTAGAGGAGAATTGTTTTACACTGCAACATTTTCTACCAGTGTAGTTAATCTAATCTAAATAAGCGAGTACCAGTAAGCAATAATATGCTAAATGAGTAAACTCATTAATAAACACTTATCCTCAATAAACGGAAAGAAATAACTGGACTCTGTGAAATCCAACAGTATGTGGAAAAATTTCCTGTTTCCGGCTGACGCAACTTGACGGTGTCACGGAGACTAGGAAGGATTTGACAGAATATTGGGCAGTATGAAAATATTATTATGGATAATTTTACAAGTTAGTAATTTTAGGAACTACTTGTTATTAATGTGAGATGTTGTATTAAAATACAAAGTGATGAATGAAAAACTGTTGGTTATTTCCAACAAGCCGGGTGGGTTAATCCCGCTGACACTGTTACATATATACCATATATGTGGTATGAACCAAACGTCGACTTAAGGGGCCTAACTGAATGCTCATTGCATTCTGTCAGATCTTGGTACTGAAGATGACAGTAGATATATATCCCTGGGAACACAAACCGAAACTGTCTCTATTTTCCACCTGTTACAACTTGTAATAAAGTTGTTACATCTTGGCTTACGTGTTATGACGTATTGAACGTTGTTACACTTGCTATATTTGTTGTTATAGGTTAGGTTAGGTTAGGAGGTGTTAAAAACTTGTTCGAACGTTGTACGAACGTCGTAGTTTCGGTGTGTGTTTGGCGGGCGTCGACCTGCTCAGATAGCAAGGGGGGGGGGGGATAATATAGACTTGTTAACGTGTTGGTCATTACACGCATGTTGGTCAATATTGGCGTGTTTGGAACACTGTCGTCGTGGTGGGTGTCACTAAGGCACTGTTGTTCCTTGTGACTGGTAGAGCGTCTCACCTTAACTGTCGTGTGTTGGGGAGGTGTAGACGCGACGGAGGAGACGGTCACAATGATACCGTCACCTGTCCTTCCCTTCCTCTCTATCTTTCCTCCTTACCTCCCCCCTCCCCACTACCGCTCCCCCCTACCCTCATTCCCCCTAACACTCCCCTACCTTCCCCTCCCCCTTCATGATCTATAATCTGTCCATCCTGGTTATCTTGAGATGATTTCGGGACTTTAGTGTCCCCGCGGCCCGGTCTTCGACCAGGCTCCACCCCCAGGAAGCAGCCCGTGACAGCTGACTAACACCCAGGTACCTATTTACTGCTAGGTAACAGGGGCATAGGGTGAAAGAAACTCTGCCCATTGTTTCTCTCCGGCGCCCGGGATCGAACCCGGGACCACAGGATCACAAGTCCAGCGTGCTGTCCGCTCAGCCGACCGGCTCCCTTTGTGTGGGAGAAAGACCTGAAAGTGTAAAAGCAATTATTCAATAATTTCAAAGATGAATTCGCTGCCAAAGTATTGCTGTGAAGTCTATAACATACTACGCTGATGTTGGCTCTAACTTCAACAGTTGCTGAACTCCCGGGTGCCTATTTACTACCTGGTGAACAGGTGCATTAGGTGAAAAGGTGCCAAACGGTTTCCGTCATGCTCGGGATTGAATCCGGTCCGTCGGTATGAACCGAGGACGTAGACCACTGTGCTAATGCCCGTATTAATATTACCGAAGCATCCACTCTAGTATGTGAGGGGCAGGGTGCCTTTAACAAGCCGCTGGCTTCGTGTCCTCGTCGAGGTCACTGGAGAGAGATAGTGGCCCTCAGGTGAAGATTAAGACATACATCTCTTCCTATTGGTTTGGTACTGGACTCGAGGGTACCAACTTCTGGAGGGTTGCAGGCGAAGAGTCACAATAACGTGGCTGAAGTATGTTGACCAGACCACACACTAGAAGTTGAAGGGACGACGACGTTTCGGTCCGTCCTGGACCATTCTCAAGTCGCTTGTGAGGGTTATTAAGGAAACTTCTGGAGGGTTATTAAGGCCACCACAACAGATTATTGACCATCCAGAAAGTATACTTCAGTCCTTAACATTGTCCAGGAATAAAGTATTTACCCTTAATGTTTATACATACATACCAAGAAGAGAGGGGTATATAAGCATTGAACCCTGGGCGTATATTTACACCGTCGAGCACTGGGGTATACAGGTATGCGTGTATACTCAGCGAGGAGTGGACCACAGCACTCGGTAAAGAGACCCTGCGGTTTAATTAGCTAAGGCCCTCCTCTCCTGGAGGTCTCGCTTTCCCTCCTACACGCCTACACGGTGGACGTCACAATGTATTTCTGTTTCGTAATGGTTGTTTGTTGTGTGTGATTGTTTAGGGCAGCAGCCGCGCCTTGAGTGGCTCTTGAGTGAGTCCAACTAATCAGAAGACACGATGGTAATCTTGCCTCGCCTCTTAAAGATTGTTTCTGTGCATCTCTGAATATGCGTTGTAATTCCCAGATATAAAATGTGTCGGACTTGTCTTCTGATCTGTCAGCCTTCATTGTTCTTCCTTCTATTTACCTGTTGTTCTTCATTCTATACAACTACTGTTCTTATTACCCATTGTTCTTCAATTTCTATATATTTACAACCCCTTCATTCCTCATTATTATTATTATTGTGTTTTGCTGTGTGTGAGAGACATGTTGTGTATCACCTAGTTGTGCTTGCGGGGGTTGAGCTTTGCTCTTTCGGCCCGCCTTTCAACTGTCAATCAATCAACTGTTACTGATTACTAACTTTTTTTCCACACACACACACACACACACACACACACACACACACACACACACACACCACCACACACACATACATACACACACAGGGGGCCAGGTAGCCTGGTGGATAGCGTGCAGGATTCGTAATTCTGTGGCGCGGGTTCGATTCCCGCACCCGGCAGAAACAAATGGGCAAAGTTTCTTTCACCCTGAATGCCCCTGTTACCTAGCAGTAAATAGGTACCTTGGAGTTAGTCAGCTGTCACGGGCTGCTTCCTGGGGTGTGGTGTGTGTGTGTGGTGTGGAAAAAAAAAAGTAGTTAGTAAACAGTTGATTGACAGTTGAGAGGCGGGCCGAAAGAGCAAAGCTCAACCCCTAAATAAATACAACTAAGTGAATACACACACACACACAACACACACACACACACACACACACACACACACACACACACACACACACACACACACACACACACACACATGATGATGCTGATAATGCAAAATTAAGAGGAGGATTGAAACAGAGGAAGATAGTATGAGGCTACAAGATGACCTAGACAGACTGAATGAATGGTCCAACAAATGGCTGCTAAAGTTCAACCCGAGTAAATGCAAGGTCATGAAACTAGGCGGTGGAAACAATAGGCCAGACACAGGATACCGAATGGGAAATGAAGTACTTCATGAAACAGACAGAGAAAAAGATCTAGGAGTTGATATCACACCAAACCTGTCTCCTGAAGCCCACATAAAAAGAATTACATCTGCGGCATATGCGAGGCTGGCTAACATCAGAACAGCCTTCGGGAACCAATCATTCAGAACCTTGTATACCACATATGTAAGACCAATCCTGGAGTATGCGGCCCCAGCATGGAGCCCGTACCGTGTCAAGCACAAGACGAAGCTGAAAAAAATTCAGAGGTATGCCACTAGACTAGTCCCAGAACTAAGAGGCATGAGTTACGAGGAAAGGCTGCGGGAAATGCACCTCACGACACTGGAAGACAGAAGAGTAAGGGGAGACATGATCACTACCTACAAAATCATCAGAGGAATTGACAGGGTAGATAAGGATAATAAACTTTTTAACACGGGAGGTACGCGAACAAGGGGGACACAGGTGGAAACTGAGTACCCAAATGAGCCACAGGGACGTTAGAAAGAATTTTTTCAGTGTCAGAGTAGTTAACAGGTGGAATGCATTAGGCAGTGATGTGGTGGAAGCTGACTCCATACACAATTTCAAATGTAGATATGATAGAGCCCAGTAGGCTCAGGAACCTGTACACCAGTTGATTGACAGTTGAGAGGCGGGATCAAAGAGCCAAAGCTCAACCCTCGCAAGCACAAATAGGTGAGTATACCCAGGAAGCAGCCCGTGGCAGGTGTCTAACTCCCACATAAATATTTACTGCTAGGTAAAGGAGCATCAGGGTGAAAGAAACTCCGCCCATTTTGTTTCTCGCCGGCGCTGGGAATCGAACCCCGGTCCACAGGATTACGTGTACAGCGTGCTGTCCACTCAGCCACCAGCGCCAGTGGAGAGTGTGTGTGTGAGAGACATGCTGCTGCCTGGCCGTACTCAAGTCTCCTCAGCTCTCTTACTGTGCAGTTTGTGCTCACTGACGTAAGATTCGGTGTGGGTAAAGTCCAGATTAAGTGTTCACTGGCAACATGCCTTCAAGCGCAGGTTTTCCCTAAACTTCAAGTGATTTTGCCACTTGATTTTGTCCCTTATCTTGCTTATCTTTGCTGTTTTTCTGTTGTTTTTCCTGAGAGTAATATTTTTTATTTATATTTGTTGTAAATAACTGCAAGGTAATCTTACGTGGGAAGCCTATGTAGTAATTGGTATAAATGACATGTATCGTTCTTGTCATCCATTGCCGGTCACCCCTAACTTATATTTGTATCATAGTTGCCTTAATCTTTTCTTAAATGTTAATTTAACAAAGATTCTTTGTTAGGGTCCCCGCTAATCCCAGATCCCAGGCGCCGGCGAGAAACAATGGGCAGAGTTCTTTCACTCTATGTCCCTGTTACCTAGCAGTAAAATAGGTACCTGGGTGTTAGTCAGCTGTCACGGGCTGCTTCCTGGGGGTGGAGGCCTAGTCGAGGACCGGGCCGCGGGGACACTAAAAAGCCCCGAAATCATCTCAAGATAACCTCAAGATAAGAAGAAGGGTCGAGGGCCGCGGGGACACTAAGCCTCGAAACCATCTCAATATAACCTCAAAGTCGAAGTAAACTCGCAGTGTACATACACCAAGCTGTGCGGTTTACACCCCTCGGACATAAAACAGGAGACGTTTTCATCCATAGGGTGATAAACCCATGGAACCGCCTACCCGCCGAAGCCCAAAACACCGAGTCATTGCTTTATTAATCCAGCTGGAAAAAAAAGTCTTTAGAAACAATGGGAGGTGCCCAATTGAAAAGTCGCCGGCTTCCTGTCCCCGTGGAAGCCACTAGTAACTTTAGATATAGTAACTTTCAGGTAAATATATGACGGGGTGCCATTCACCATCCAGCACTTGGCACTCCTCACACTAAAGTGGTTATCCCCTGTTCCTTGTTTACCCGTGTTTTCTCTTCTTATATTCCTTTTGCATTTCTCTGTAGCGAGTATATTATGTCAACAATATACTCGCTCCAAGCTCTCATTACCTTAAGGAGATAAGTCTACTTAATCCATTAAATCCTTTCCCTAATTACAGGTAGCATTCTTTCCATCCTATTGGAGGAAGCTGAGGTGTAGTCCAATAATATAAGCAGTCAAAAAGCAAGTAAGAATCCTACCATTTGGTCACCATTTGGTCCGGGAGACATCTCCCGTCACGCAGGGTGCAGTTGCGCCTCCATAGATCTCCAGTATCATCTTTTGATACTGGTAATGGCTCAAAAGGGCCACCACTTACGGGCTATTCATGCGCGTGCCACCTCTTGGGTGGCTTAATCTTTATCTATCAATCAATCAAGTAAGAATCCACGGGAGACATCTCCTGTTCACGAGGCTAACCATAGCCCGTGCTTCATGCCCAGCTCCTGTGCCAGGTAAGTTACGGGCTCACCATAGCCCGTGCTACTTGGAACTTCTTCCGAGTAGCTGAATCTATAACAACAACAAGTAAGAATCCATCGGACGGGAGACATCTCCTGTCCACAAGGCTAACCATAGCCCGTGCTTCTTGCCCAGCTCCTGTGCCAGGTAAGTTACGGGCTCACCATAGCCTGTGCTTCTTGCCCAGCTCCTGTGCCAGGTAAGTTACGGGCTCACCATAGCCCGTGCTTCTTGCCCCGCTCCTGTGCCAGGTAAGTTACGGGCTCACCATAGCCCGTGCTACTTGGAACTTGTTCCGAGTAGCTGAATCTATAACAACAACAACAAGTAAGAATCGGGAGACATCTCCCGTCACGCAGGGTGCAGTCGCACCTCCACGGATCTCTAGTATGAGCTCTTGATACTGGTAATGGCTCAAAAGGGCCACCACTTACGGGTTATTCATGCCCATGCACCTTTTGGTGGCTTAATCTTCATCATCATCATCAAGTAAGAATCAGTGTAATTTCCACAGTAATTCAATTAACTTCAGTGCAGACGCTCGGGAGTTACCACACCTCTTCAACCTCAAGAATATAGCACTCGGCGTGTACAGTTCCAACCGACGCCAAGATACTACAGCTTCGACACAGAGCAACAGCAGACTACGACCGCATCGAGTTGCCCGAAACGCATTGCGTAATAGTGGCTTTAGGCATTGTATGTACTAGCTCTATCTATAAATCCACTTATGTAAAATCACTTTGTATGTACCTTTCCTAAATAAACATATTTATTTATTATATTATTTAGTTTAAACACTCACCACCCCATGGAGTTTAGACACTCATGGTTCCCCATTGAGCCGCTATGCTGGCCCGTATCGAGCTCTGCAACTCCGGCCTCACTCAGCTCTGCTCCAAGCTCCGTCTCAACGTCTACGACATTGTTGTATCCAAGACTACTAAATAAATATCAAAACCCACTAAACGCTGTGTATCTAATCTACCCATCAACGTACCATAAACGTATGTTACATCACTTTGCTCTCTTAGTTATTCCTACTTCATTGATTATTTTGTGGATGACTTCAGCTGCGGGTGACTGCTGTGGCATGCTGTTACCTTTGACATTCACAAAATGTGATTTTTATGTATAACTACTTTTACCATTAAAACTTGGCTATATTGATCGTTTTCTTTTAATATTTAGAAACAGAAAGTGAGATTTTAAAGGTATACTATAATATATTATTATTGCACTACTAAATTGGTTTCAGTTTTTGTTGTTGTAGCAATATCCAGTGACACTGCGTCACGTTAGGTATATATTATTCCCGGTATATATCCCCCTATTGTGCCGCTCTGTAAGGGAACCTAATTATTTTTTGCCTCAGAATTTACCTGAAACTCCATTTACGTCATCACTGCCCGAAACGCTTTGCGTGATAGTGGCTTTAGGCATTGTATGTACTAGCTCTATCTATAAATCTATCAATTTTTGTAAAACCTCTTGTATGTATGTACTTTACCTGAATAAACATTTATTTATTTATTTATATCTAATTACTACTCAACGCAAAGCTGCTATTAGAACAATATTAACTCTGGCCCCAGACATCACTCGGTACCCTTACTCAAATCTTTTAATATGTTAGATATTAAGTCACTGCACATCCTCTCATGTGTACTCTATATATTTAAAACTCTGAACTAATGTCAATCCTGACCTTAAACGCTTCCTAGAAGGTTGTAACAGAACCCATGGGCACCACACCAGAAACAAATACCTATTTGATATTCCAAGAGTACGACTTAACCAAACTAGAAATGCTCTACAAATCAAGGGACCCAGAATGTGGAATGACCTCCCAATCATGTCAAAGGCTGTACCTCTCTCAACCAGTTTAAGAGAAAAAATAAATACTACCTAATTAACTCCATGTAACCTACCTTACCTGCTAAATATCAACCCATGTCTTGCTATTTTCAAACAATACTGTTTGTTGACCAACTTGTACAATTGCTGATTTCTGCTATGTTCCCCCTCTCCCCCCCAACCCCTTTTCCATTTTCAACACAATTTATACTTTAATCTCAGTTAGTATTAAGCTTTAGTCTAACTTTTTTCCCACACCTTGCCCGAAACGCTGTGCGTATTAGTGGTTTTAGGTATTGTATGTACTAGCTATATCTATAAATTCAACATTATGTTTGTAACTCATCTTCTATATATGTACTTTTACCTGAATAAACATTTTGAATTTTTTGAATTTTGAATTCTTCCTAGGTATTTGTTCCTGCCGGATTTCCAACTGAAGGCATTTTCGGCATCGATTGAAAAAGCCTCTCCTGTTTTCTGTCCTACGTTGTGGCTTGTTGAGCTTGAACCCGTTGCTCCTTGTTAATAATAAATAAATTAAATGAACTTTAAACAGTCTCCGTGGTGTAGTGGTAAGACACTCACCTGGCGTTCCGCGAGCGCTATGTCACGGGTTCGTATCCTGGCCGGGGAGGATTTACTGGGCGCAAATCCTTAACTGTAGCCTCTGTTTAACGCAACAGTAAAATGTGTACTTGGATGAAAAAACGATTCTTCGCGGCGGGGATCGTATTCCAGGGACCTGCCCGAAACGCTACGCGTACTAGTGGCTGTACAAGAATGTAACAACTCTTGTATATATCTCAAAAAAAAAAAAAATTGTTTGTGTTACATATGTGAGTTATTTGGCCTTGTAAAGGATTCGTGTGGATGAATATTCTCCAAATTATTCAGTATTTTAAGGGTGTGAGACAAACCACCAGGATGACGTCAACCTGCAGCAGACATTGTACAACCTACTGCAGGATGACATCAACATGGAGACATTATACACCCTACTGCAGGATGACATCAACATGGAGACATTATACACCCTACTGCAGGATGACATCAACCTGCAGACATTATACACCCTACTGCAGAATGACGTCAACATGGAGACATTATACACCCTACTGCAGGATGACGTCAACCTGCAGACATTATACACCCTACTGCAGGATGACGTCAACATGGAGACATTATACACCCTACTGCAGGATGACGTCAACCTGCAGACATTATACACCCTACTGCAGGATGACATCAACCTACAGACATTATACACCCTACTGCAGGATGACATCAACCTGCAGACATTATACACCCTACTGCAGGATGACGTCAACCTGCAGACATTATACACCCTACTGCAGGATGACATCAACCTGCAGACATTATACACCCTACTGCAGGATGACGTCAACCTGCAGACATTATACACCCTACTGCAGGATGACATCAACCTGCAGACACTATACTGCAGGATGACGTCAACCTGCAGACATTATACACCCTACTGCAGGATGACATCAACCTGCAGACACTATACACCCTACTGCAGGATGACGTCAACCTGCAGACACTATACACCCTACTGCAGGATGACGTCAACATGCAGACATTATACACCCTACTGCAGGATGACATCAACCTGCAGACATTATACACCTTACTGCAGGATGACATCAACCTGCAGACATTATACACCCTACTGCAGGATGACGTCAACCTGCAGACATTATACACCCTACTGCAGGATGACGTCAACCTACAGACATTATACACCCTACTGCAGGATGACGTCAACCTGCAGACATTATACACCCTACTGCAGGATGACATCAACCTGCAGACATTATACACCCTACTGCAGGATGACGTCAACCTACAGACATTATACACCCTACTGCAGGATGACGTCAACCTGCAGACATTATACACCCTACTGCAGGATGACATCAACCTGCAGACACTATACACCCTACTGCAGGATGACATCAACCTGCAGACATTATACACCCTACTGCAGGATGACATCAACCTGCAGACATTATACACCCTACTGCAGGATGACATCAACCTGCAGACATTATACACCCTACTGCAGGATGACGTCAACCTGCAGACATTATACACCCTACTGCAGGATGACGTCAACCTGCAGACACTATACACCCTACTGCAGGATGACGTCAACCTGCAGACATTATACACCCTACTGCAGGATGACATCAACCTGCAGACACTATACACCCTACTGCAGGATGACGTCAACCTGCAGACATTATACACCCTACTGCAGGATGACGTCAAACCCGTCTCTACAGATATCAGTTAAGGTAATCACACACATTACATATATAATTATATTTAGTTATTAATTCAAATAACTAGGCTAACGCTGTTTTTAATTCCGTTTTCAGCTGTTTTAATAATGTTTGTTCCCGAGCGGATGAGATATAATGTTCTAACTGTACGAAGGTTTTGGGTTAAATGAACAGATCTGAAAGCAGAAGCTTGTTTATTCTATATAACTGATTTACAATATATAAAATCTTGACGAAAAGGCAATCAAATATTTATGCCTGAAGATCTGGTACGAAAGTATTTATATATTATAGCATACAAATCCCCGCAAGCACAACTAGGTGAGTACACACCACCCTCACACACACACACACACACACACCTGTGTGCGTGTGTGTGTGTGTGTGTGTGCACGCACGCACAAGGGAACGGAACCTCCTTGGAACGCCGACGGAGAGAGAGAGAGAAGCCTCAGCGGCGGCGGCGCTTGGCGTAGGAGACATCGGCGACAAAGCCGTCCTCGCCGTTAACGGAGTACAGCACCGTCTGCACCCGTCCGTCTGGGAGGAGGACGTAGTAGCGGCCGCTGGTGGTGGCGTGGTCGCGCGCCTCCTCGTGGCCGAAGTCGTTGCCGCTCTCAGCGTCCACGACGCCGTACTTGTAGTTGTAGACGGGCGGCGCCTGTACCACCAGCCACAGACATTATACTCTCACCATTATCGCCCCGAATTATTGTCATAGAATATCAGGCGAGGAGTCAGAGCAGGGAATTATATTATGAGTGATCAGCAGAGAATTTGTAATGATTAGCAAGAGGGGATTATTAGGAATTATCTGGAGGGAATTATAGTATAAATATACTTACATCTGGGTGTGTCTGGATGCGGGAGTCAGCTGGTCTGGCGTGGGTTGCCCCCACCACCACCACCACCACCACCACCATCACCACCATCACTGCAACCTGAGGCAAAACAACTGCATCACTACAGACGTTCGGTATTTCTTAAGTCGTCGCTTTCTATATGAACATAATTGTCTTGCTGACGCTGACCCACGCAGTACAGCGGAAGAAAATAGGAAACAGTGGAAAAGACTAGAAGAGAGAAGGCAGGTGAACAAGGCAAAGTAGGAAGAGGAGAAATTAAGAGACTGGATAATAAACATGACGCTAGTAAACATGAGAATGTCGTTTAGAAACTTAAATCACGACTCTTTCAAGGAACTCTACACAAAGATTGTTAGACCAGTACTGGAATATGCAGCACCGGCCTGGAATTCATTCCACATGAAGCATGAAACTTAGATAAAAACAGTTTAGAGGTTTGCAATTAGATTAGTATCAGAAATAAGAGGATTAAGCTATGAAGATAGGCTGAAGGAACTGAACCTTACAACCTTGGAGGACAGATGAAACAGAAGAGATATGACCACGACATACGAGATACTGAGTGGCATAGACAAGGTGAACAAGGGCAGCCGCTCTAAGTTAGAGAGTGTCCAACAAAAGACCAAACGTGGAAGCTGGAAACACAAATGAGTCGAAGAAATGTGAGGAAATACTCGTACCCTGTACAGGAGGTCAACAAGCACAAAGTACAGAGAGAATAAGTTGTGGAAGCCACCTCCATCCATAACATTAAGAACAGATTCGACAAAGATTTTGAACGTAGCTATAACGGTACAAGAAGCTAGACCTCACTCACCTGTAGTCAGTGNGAGGAATGCCAGGAAGACTACAAACGTATTTCCTCACTACGAGCAATAAACAGTTGCAATCAAGTAATAACGTGCTTGTCTCGGCGGAAGCTAGACGTAGATATATAAGAATACTTAGCAAGAGGGGTAAATATAAAATGTTGTGGTATTCCTTCTCACATTGGCCTGCAGGAACATGACAAAGTTGACGCCCTTGCTAAGGCTGCAGTAAATAAAGACAGTATTGAACGGAATCTTGAGTTATCAAATAGGTCCCTTAAAAATGTCATTAGACGTGAACTCCTGGATAGATTTGAAGAAAGTAGAACTGTGCAAACTGGAACTAGCAGGTCTATGTTCATCACAATGAAATGTGTGAAGTAAAACATGTGTATGGGGCAAGTAACAAAGTCAGTAGACTAACAGATGTTGTCACAGCTCGTATAAGACTTGGCTACAAGTATCTCTGGCAGTTCGGCTTGTATAGGGATCTAGATGAAGTAAAGTGTAAAGTGTGTGGACAAAGACAGGGACACACACTCGAACACTATTACTTGGACTGTAATAAAATTGAGCCATTTAGAGATAAATCTAAGCTCACTCTGAATGATATGGCAACCTATCTTATTACCAAGGATAAAATACCTGAAATCCTTGCGCTGTATCCATATTTCGCTCCCAGTAGATAAACGACATATGAGATTAAGGAACAAGTAGTGTATTGTGAAGACTAATAATAAACAGCAGCTCCCCAGTGACTGTAATATCACCATTGGTCAAACAATTATGTATTAGCAATAAGACCAACCATTAATGTATAATGACTTACTGTAAATATATAGCTCTTGAAATAGAACATTCTCTGTAACTAGCTGACATGTAACTATAAGGTGTGAAAGATAGATGAAATTGTTTATGTAATAATTTAAGATGAGGTCTGATAAAGACCTTTTGTCCCCTCTGTAATGCTTTTTGCGCTACCGCTCACAGGATAAGTATGGGGTGCACAATAAACTAGCCGCCTCCGGCGGCAACAATCAATATTACCATGAAGGAAAATGAAGCATGACATACTTGGGACTTTCGTGTCTATTGCAACATGGGGTCGTTACCTGTTGTTGTTGTCGTCACATGTTCTTGTCGTTACGTGTGGCTAATTAGGAAGAAGTTATAACTTGTTGGGGAATGCAAGTTACCTTAACAGGGTCGACTAAGGGGATGGTTGGGTCATCAAGGATCTTCTGCAGTTAAGGGAGCCCTGGATGCTTGAGGGCCCGTTAATCACTAGGTGAGTAGGGCACTTGTAGAGCCTGAGAGCCTCAGATAGTTTGGTCTCGAGTTGAGGGTCACCTACTACCAGCTTCGCCTGGCTGTCGGACAGTTGTCGACAGATCTCCTCTGTGGACGACAAGAACGAAGAAGGTAACAGTTACTGGCAAGCGTCTTTGCTGAGCCAATCAGCGCTCGCCATCGCGGGAGCGGGCGAGCGCTTGCGAGCCAGCGGCTGGAAATTTTAAATTTCAAATTTTGCCCCGAGTGGCGGGTTTATTAGGCAGCGCCACTCATCCTGTGAGTGGACACACCGCCATAGTGACAGTATTGGGCAGCGCCACTCATCCTGTGAGTGGACACACCGCCATAGTGACAGTATTTTGCAGCGCCACTCATCCTGTGAGTGGACACATCGCCATAGTGACAGTATTGGGCAGCGCCACTCATCCTGTGAGTGGACACACCACCATAGTGACAGTATTGGGCAGCGCCACTCATCCTGTGAGTGGACACACCGCCATAGTGACAGTATGGGCAGCGCCACTCATGCTGTGAGTGGACACACCGCCATAGTGACAGTATTGGGCAGCGCCACTCATCCTGTGAGTGGACACACCGCCATAGTGACAGTATTGGGCAGCGCCACTCATCCTGTGAGTGGACACACCGCCATAGTGACAGTATTGGGCAGCGCCACTCATGCTGTGAGTGGACACACCGCCATAGTGACAGTATTGGGCAGCGCCACTCATCCTGTGAGTGGACACACCGCCATAGTGACAGTATTGGGCAGCGCCACTCATCCTGTGAGTGGACACACCGCCATAGTGACAGTATTGGGCAGCGCCACTCATCCTGTGAGTGGACACACCGCCATAGTGACAGTATTGGGCAGCGCCACTCATCCTGTGAGTGGACACACCGCCATAGTGACAGTATTGGGCAGCGCCACTCATGCTGTGAGTGGACACACCGCCATAGTGACAGTATTGGGCAGCGCCACTCATCCTGTGAGTGGACACACCGCCATAGTGACAGTATTGGGCAGCGCCACTCATGCTGTGAGTGGACATACCACCATAGTGACAGTATTGGGCAGCGCCACCCATCCTGTGAGTGGACACACCGCCATAGTGACAGTATTGGGCAGCGCCACTCATCCTGTGAGTGGACATACACCATAGTGACAGTATTGGGCAGCGCCACTCATGCTGTGAGTGGACACACCGCCATAGTGACAGTATTGGGCAGCGCCACTCATCCTGTGAGTGGACACACCGCCATAGCAGCATGTACAACACTCCCCAATAGGAAGAAACCCCGCTGGGATGTTCATCCTGTCACTTGTACCCAGACACAGCTGGGACTTGCTTAACTGTCTCAAGTAAACAGCTTCCCCAGCCAACCAGCGGGAGTGAGACACAGACCAGCACACTGACCTGGGGTGTAGATGGGGTTGATGGTGGTGACTGTCGCGCCCACAGCCAGCGTGCCAAATAGGACGATAGGGTATTCCGGGCAGTTGGGCAGAGCTATTCCCACCACGTCCCCTTTGGTCACCCCAAGCTTGGCCAGCAGGCCTCCCCACCGCCCAACCCCTTCCATCAGCTGCTCGTACGTGTAACTTCGACCAGTCACGCTGCACTCCTGAATGATGAGAAAAACGCGTCAAAGACAGGAACACACAGTCTCATGTCACGCCAGAAAATAAACAGAGAAGCAATACACAAATTCTATTTCAACCAAATCTATAAAACACCCACAATTGCTAATCAGAGTTACTAGGTGTAAAATGCCGTTGAACGATCCAGAAGCTTTTCTGAATAACTACCGGACTGCCCCCGTCCCCGTAACTGCCACTGACAAGTAGTTATGTGAGCGCACCGTAGCAGTCTTGTTGGTCCACTTGGAGACGTTCTTGAAGACCAGGTCGACGAGGTTCCCCTTCGGTGGTTCCATGCTCGGGAAATGTGACTTTTGTATATTTAGAGCAGTCTCCGGGGCCCCGTGCAGGGACCTCCTCCTCCATGACCTGTGACGAGAGAGGTGTGTCAGGACACTCATCTGTCACGGGACACTCACCTGTCACAGGACACTCACCTGTCACGGGACACTCACCTGTCACGGGACACTCACCTGTCACAGGACACTCACCTGTCACGGGACACTCACCCGTCACGGGACACTCACCCGTCACAGGACACTCACCTGTCACATAACACTCACCCGTCACAAAGAGGTCTGATGGCGGCCGCTCTGCGCCAGGAGCCACGAACCAACACAAGCATGGCTGCAAAGTAAACAAAACAACTTTTAACAATTATATTTAACCACATTTTACCTGCCGTAAAATGTTCATAAATAAGAATTTAAGACGTCTTAGAAACAAGGCCACAAGACCAGTGTTCTTATCTTCGCCCTCCTTATGGAGACGATAAGTTAAACAACACTCCTGACGATAAGTTAAGCTTGACCAAAGCAGATAAAGATAAGTATTTACTAGAAACAACAGGATTAAATGGCATTGAGTTAGGTCTTGATTAGGGCCCAAGACGGACCGAAACGTCGTCGTCAGGGTTCAGGGCGGACCGAAACGTCGGCATTTCTGTTTCATTATAGACGTGGGGCTGGGTTTTTTGGAAGCAGTTTTATATTTAGAAATGTGTTACTCAATAGCACCGAATTAGATCAATTCAAAGATTAATTTAATTTAATTAATTCAATTAATTAATTCAAATAATCAAGGGTTAATTAATAAACTAATCAAGGATTAGATCAATGATTTTTAACTTTCCACAGTTCATTTTACAATTGTATTGGGCCTAATGCGTGTTCCTAAGGGATCTGTTTTTGCTGAAACTCTCTTTAACATCACCAGAGGCAGAGGGAAAAAATAATAATCAGATGTGACAATACAATGTAGGATGTGAGGAGGGGGGACCTGCTGCTGCATGGGTAACAGCTTCTCCTCCATATTGACCTACCCAGGCTTTGCGCCCCTGGAGAGGACACTCCAGCCTAGACAACCCGAGCGCAACATCATAGTCCTCCAAGACTGCAGGATGCCTACTTCTAAGATGTGAGGTGTCACCCAGTCGATGGGACTTGAGAGCAATCCTACATTCCCTCTGATTGGCTGGAGCAGAAGATGTGGCCAGAGCTGGAGCAGTAGATGCGGTCAGAGCTGGAGCATAGATGGTAGA
>WNGS01108244.1:0-14766 GCA_020271785.1 Procambarus virginalis | reverse complement strand
CCTATCTTGCAACCCTGTTAAATAGTATGGTGGCTTATCTGACTAAACGACCGAGAAAAACCCTCAGTTAGTAAGGTTTGGTCGTCCAACATACACCTCCCCTCAAGTCAAGATGGCGTCCACCGCTCTTGAGTCATCGCCTCTTACTACTCTATGCTATACATTTTCAACCAAACTCTTTAATGACTTTATTTACCATATTCCCCATGCATGATTTTTGATTGAGTCCATTTTTCCCCTCACATAGTTAGGCTTTTCCGGTTCACATTATTCCTAACAATCTCCAGCTGAGAAGGTACTACTTTGCTGGACGGAGTATTACTGGTGGCTCGCGGCCTCCCAGATATCAGCTGTAGATTTATTCCAATAAAACATTGTCCACTGTGTCCACAAACAATTTATAATTGAAACTAACCTGCACAGGAGGTAAGGATCGTAATAGACACTCAACACGTAGACAACTATACTTTTCATCAGACAGACAGACACAGAGAGGCAGAGACAAAGACATCTAGTGGCAGAGACAGACAGTAGAAAAATGGATGGATAT
The DNA here is from genome assembly GCA_020271785.1 of Procambarus virginalis. NCBI lineage: Eukaryota > Metazoa > Arthropoda > Malacostraca > Decapoda > Cambaridae > Procambarus > Procambarus virginalis. The sequence continues at coordinate 14,216 of WNGS01108244.1, read as the reverse complement.
ATGGCTGGAAAGATAGATTGACAGATAAATAGATGGATGGGTTAATAGTTGTCTAGGTAGAAGGATAGATAGACGAAAAGATAGATGGATAGATAGATAGAAATATAATTGGCATGATTAACGGATAGAAGGATAATTAGGTGCATGGATAGATAGATGAATAAAAATCTATTTTGGAAAGATTGTTAGATAGATGAATAGAAAGCTAGTAGGAAAGATTACTAGATAGATAGATAGAAAGCTAGATGGATAGAATAATTAATAGAATGGATAGATTAATTAATAGCTGGATAGATTAATGGATAGATTGATGGATAGATGGATAGATTAATGGATAGATTAATGGATAGAAAACGAAATGGATATATTAATGGATAGAAAGCTAGATGGATAGATTAATGGAAAGAAAACTAGATCGAAATATTAATGGATAAATGGATAGAAAGCTAGATGGATAAATTAATGCATAGACAGCTGCACAGATGGATGGATAAAGCGATGGATGCAAAGATGGATGTATGTATATAGATAAATGGACAGAGAGAAGGCCAGATGAATGATTGATGGATGCATAGATGGATGGATGTGTAGGTTGATGCATAGATGGATAGATAGTTGGATAGATAGATGGATAGATCGATGGATACTGGGACCGACGGGTAGATAGAAGAATAGATAAATGCACCGTTGAGTCGATGTATGCACAAATGGATTGATGTACAAGTGGACAGACAGAAATATACAAAGAAGGGTTTATGGATTGCTAGATGGGTAGATGGGGGGGGGATAGATGAAGAGATACATTCTTAAATAGGCTGATGGTTAGATAGTAGTTATATAGATAAATAGATAGACTGAGATAGACGGACAGGTAGATGGATAGATGGATATATTGATTGTTGGGGGAGTTGATGGAGAGATAAATGGATAGATATATAGATGTACAGATTGATGGATAGAGGGATGTATATAATAATAGATAAATGTATATAGATTAATGGATAGATAAATAGAGAGATAGGTGCATTGATAGATAAATAGAGAGATAGGTAGAAGGATAGTTAGCTAGACAGATTGGAGACAGACAGACAGACTCAGGCAACTCCGGGTATTCCTTCAGTGCCATATATGGCACAAGTGCTCTCAAACGTCCCCATGGTATAAAAAAATCAATAAATGTTTAATATTTATGGTGACATTATTCACAAGAAATATTAACTCAAAATATGTATCTTACTGAATGGAAACACATTACTTGTATCATGCTACATACTCCAAACTTTACGTGTGAATGTCTGTCTGTCTGTTTGGCTGTTCGACGCTGGAGGCCACACGGTTGAGACTAGCATCGTCCATATTGACAGAGGGAATGGTCAACTGGTTGATACCTGGTTGATGGGGTTCTGGGAGTTCTTCTACTCCCCAAGCCCGGCCTGAGGCCAAGCTTGACTTGTGAGAGTTTGGTCCACCAGGCTGTTGCTTGGAGCGCCCCGCAGGCCCACATACCCATCACAGCCCGGTTGGTCCGGCACTCCTTGGAGGAATAAATCAAGTTTCCTCTTGAAGATGTCCACAGTTGTTCCGTGGATATATGTACAGGGTGTACAGGATGAACAATGGATGGTTGGGGAGGTCAGAACTGAAGAGGTAAAAGCATGCCAAGGTCACATTCACACCACCACTAAGATGTTTGGCAATGAAAGCCGTCTGCTCAGCTAAATATTTTCAAAACAAACGTTTAGAGTAATCTTTTTTTCTTATGGTAATATGTACAATTATACACTGATCTTGGGAAAATTAACATATATTTCACGTGGTAAATAATTTGGCCGTACTCACATAAAACAGACGATTCTTCCCTTAGCTTTAAAGGTTTCTCAAGCAACAGCCTTTAGCAGAGTAAGTGGTAATTATTATTTGTTGAATATTTCACACGACTCTCCTAAGCTCCTCTCGCAGGCGATCACCCAGACATTAGAGAGAGAGAGAGAGAGAGAGAGAGAGAGAGAGAGAGAGAGAGGGGGAGAGGAGAGAGAGAGGGAGGGAGGGGAGAGAGGGGGGAGGGAGTGCAACCCGTCCTCACACAAGACAGCACATATATGACTTAATGCTTAAAGTCCATATGTTACATGTGATTTAGTACATATGTGGTATATTCCGAGTTAACTTTTTTACCATGGCCCAAACTCTTCATCACGTACCAATTTACGTCTCACAGTACCCGTCCATCAACGTAGATAGCAGAATAGTCGTGATTGGTTCACGTATAATGAAAATTGTAGTTTTCAGGTCACACATGGGTTGTGAAATTTACCTACTATTGTCCATGCTCTTAGAATATTACAAATCAGCTACATCCTATTGAAGGCTTGTAGTTTTGTTTTGAGAAATATTAGTTGTTCTTAGTAAATTATAATAAGCACTATAAATGATTACATAGAATTACAGTGCTTCACCAATCAATATAATATACAATAGTTTGTGCCTTAAAAATATTTAAAGAATGTTCTGTAGGAACGCTAACAGAAAACGATGTTACGTTGTCTATGGGGTAAACTACTGCAAATGGTGTGGTGTCTACTATATATCAACTATAGGATGCGTATAGGGTCCACTAAAACCTGTTAGGTGGGTAAGGGGTCCAATATCACCCGCAGGATGGGTATGGGGGTCACATCCACCCACAGGATGGGTATGGGGATCATCCATCCACCCACAGGAAGGGTATGGGGTCCAATACCATCCACTGGATGTGTATGGCGTCCACTACCACCGACAGGATGTGCATGGGGCTCACAACCACCCACAGGATGAGTATGGGGTCCAATACCACCCACAGGATGAGTATGGCGTCCACTGTCACCCACTGGATGTGTATGGGGCTCCAACCACCCACAGGAAGGGTATGGGGTCCAATACCACCCACAGGATGAGTATAACGTCCACTGTCACCCACTGGATGGGTATGGGGCTCCAACCACCCACAGGATGGGTATGGGGTCCAATACCACCCACAGGATGAGTATGGCGTCCACTACCACCCACAGGATGTGTATGAGGCTCACAACCACCCACAGGATGAGTATGGGGTCCAATACCACCCACAGGATGAGTATGGCGTCCACTACCATCCACAGGATGTGTATGGGGCTCACAACCACCCACAGGATGAGTATGGGGTCCAATACCACCCACAGGATGAGTAGGGCGTCCACTGTCACCCACTGGATGTGTATGGGGCTCCAACCACCCACAGGATGGGTATGGGGTCCAATACCACCCACAGGATGAGTAGGGCGTCCACTATCACCTACTGGATGGGTATGGGGCTCCAACCACCCACAGGATGGGTATGGGGTCCAATACCACCCACAGGATGAGTATGACGTCCACTGTCACCCACTGGATGGGTATGGGGCTCCAACCACCCACAGGATGGGTATGGGGTCCAATACCACCCACAGGATGAGTATGGGGTCCAATAAATTATGTAAAACTAAACACTACCTGATAAATTCCCTGTAACCTACCTTACCCCCTCTATTGTCAACCCATGTCTTATTTTTTTATTCAACGCTGTTTGTCTACATATTGTATTTGTGCAGGTTTTTCAGTCATGTTCCCCCCTTTTTTTATCTTTATTTGTATCTGTTCTCAAAACATTTTATTCTTTTTGCTCAATTAGTATTAAGTTTTAGATATTAATGTTTTCTTGCCCGAAACGCATTGCGTAATAATGGCTTTAGGCATTGTATGTACTAGCTCTATCTATAAATCGATCCACTTATGTAAAATCACTTTATGTATGTACCTTTCCTGAATAAACATATTTATTTATTTATTTATAATAACACCCACTGGATGTGTATGGCGGCCATTGCCGCCCAGAGGGTCGCTATGAAGTCAACTACCGCCTATAGTGTTTGTATAGTGTCCACTACCGCCCATAGTATTATTATGGGGTCCACTACCCCTCATAGGGTCGGTATGGGGGTCCATTACTACCCACAGGGTGTCTGGGGTCTATTTTGGCAATACTGCTTTTCCAATCTCATTTGTTGTTCAATGTAAAATATATGTTGCTCGACTTGCAACAATTTATATATCTATATATGTATATAGTATAGTGCCTTTGCAATAATGTACCAATGTGTGTATTTTCATAACCCATTTTAAATTGTTGAAAAATAAATAACTACATTGTGAATGCAAGTCAATGTTTACATGCTAAATCAGAGTTGCCAGATTCTGTTTAAAATAGCAAATTGTGCTTATTTTCAAAGCTTGAGTGTTTAGCTTTAAAGTAGTTAAAGCTATTAGTCTCTTTGAAGAAGTCATCTCGACAGGATCTTCCAGCTCCAGCTATAAAACTTCAGCACACATGGATCATCCTGGTACATCAAACGGTAAGAAATTAATAAACTGTACAAAGTTTTATGATAGAACATTTGTTACAGAATTGTCCCTGTCAGGGACAATTCAGTCCCCTGCCCTATGTGTACTCCATCACATAGTGACGGAGTATGTGGGAATAATTTTGTTGACAGTGTCCATTTTGTCAATTCTACAACAGCAGATAATAAGAATTCCCAGAGATACTTGTAACTTGAGATACTTGGTTTGGTTTGGTTAATTTAGGTTAGGTTAGGTTAGGATAGGTTAGGCTAGGCTAGGTTAGGTTAGGTCAGGTCAGGTCAGGTCAGCCTAACCTATCATATTTATTCATTAGTAACGTATTGCCAGGAAGCTTTGTGAAGCTTGTGTAGCTTGTGGTAGGTTGTGGTAGGTTGTGGTAATTAGACTTGTAACCTTATGGAAAATTGAAACAGAAATTTCCTTAAGAACTTTTGTATATTAATACATGACTCCTTCTGAAGATATATTAATAAAAGGAAATTTCTGTTTCAATTTTCCTCCGTGGTCTGACACTGTCATATATAATATATATATATATATATTATATATATATATATATATTATATATATATATATATATATATATATATATATATATTAATATATATAATATATATATATTAGTATATTTTGGTAGCAGTCTTTCCTGTAGACATATATTATTAAATATGACCGAAAAAGTAAGATTAATAATTCTAACACGAATTTTCTCGATCTTCCTTATGTTTCTTTTTACTGTTGACGGTAAATGAAAAATCAATTCTCCAAAATTCATTTTTATTTTACTCCCCGGCCAGGATATGAACCTAGGACAAAGTGCTCGTGAAACGCCAGACATTTACAAATATGAGGATGTGTTGATTATATTATATTCTCTTCTATATCATAGATGTTCAGTATATGAAAAATATTTTAGACCTAAAAATGGACCCCTGAGGTACTCAACTTACCACATTTCTTCATATTCATTCCCATTTAGTATGACCCTTTGCTCTCTTTGTTTTAACTATTGTTTTGTCCATTTTACAATTTTTTCCATGAACCTGTAATTTCCTTGCTAGTTTTCCATGTGGTACGTTATTTTATTAAAGTCTTTAGAATAATCCATGTATACTACATCCACCGGAAACCTTTGAGTACCATGTTACCATGTCCGAAAAGTGAGGAGGTTTATAAGGTAGCATCTGTTTTTTAAGACCATGGTGTGTCGATTGAATAAGATTGTTCACTGAAAGATGGTAAATGATTCCCTCCCTTAGGATTTTCGCCATGAGCTTACAGATGTGTTATACCAAGCTGATCGGACATTAGTTTTGTGCTGAACTCTTTCTGCTTTTTTTTTTTTAAATATTGTAAGGTTGAAATTTTTATATTGAAAACCTCGGGGGACTATCCCTTGGTTCAGATTTTTTGTGGAAAGTAGTTTCAGCAGTATGCATAGTTCTTCTGTCCGTTTATTTTCCTTTATAATTAGGTTTGTCTTTTGTACCTTAGAATACACAGAAAGGTGTTATAATGTTGTGTTAGCTTTTCTGTACAATTGTCTTTTTGTTAGTATAAAAGGCTATGCAATGAATTCAAATATTTACACTACCAATCAATTTTCAGATAGATCATCGGATTTTGACAGTATGGTGTACATACCAGATGTTCCAAAAATAACTACAGACAACAATAATGGTACTGTGTTTACTGTTTTATACTTTATATATAGGAAGACAGGTTCAAGTCAATGAGCATTTTAATGGGTGTTCCAGATAAAGGTAAATTAAATATTGCTGTGTTCATTAAGGTTATACTGTATATTAAACATCATATGCAAATTAATGACAATCTATTAATACATTTAGACTTCAGAGTGTTTAAAATGTTTGGTATACAGTATTTAAAATTAGTATAAATAATTACCCCTTTTTTCATTAGGTAAAGTTTGTGTACAATGTACAAATTGTGAAGCAAGCATCAAATGTGAAGACTGTTTTGCATTTTTGTGTCACATTTGTGACCAAATGCAAAATTTTCTCATGCCTTTCCACCACAGATTATATTGGAAAAATGGCTTTTATGAGCCATTAGACCCGACACAAACTGTGTGCCCTGAAGGAAATATCCTTCACTGGAGTAAGTATACGATACCTGTCTAAAATCCGTACTTTGTTCCGAGATTACTTCTACTTCCCAATCCAGATTAGAGCTACGATTATCTTGGTATAACAAAATAAAATGAATACATGTTTCATGTCAGTCATTACAACATTTGGAGAAGTCTTAAAGTTTAAACCTGACACTTGGTTTTATAGATTGATTTAATTGTCTGATTGTTTCTTTTCTGTGAATTTCTCAGTCATTTTCTGGAGAATAATGCCAATATTTTGTACAAGCAAGAAACGATGAAATATTAAGTCTGAAATTCTTTTCATAAAACTCATTTTGCCAAACTGTCTTCCTTTCTTTGTTACCAGAACCTGTTGTACCAGCCCAACCACCAAATTCTTGCCCCAACTGCATAGATTGCTAGTTTAAAATTTCAAGCTCCAGCAATCTCTGCATCTTCATCACTATAATGGGTAAATAACTTTAAAATTTACCCTTTTATTTCCATTACAGGATTTTCCTGAATCGCAATACATTTTGGAATGTTTGTTGCATTAAATGTTAATTTTTACATCACTATTTTAGCAAGTTGCCACACACTTAGCCTGGTCAATCAGGCTGTTGGATGCAACTCTTCTCAGTTTTGTTATACGAGTTACAGCCTGGTTGATCACATCCAAAAAGAAGGTTATTTCCAGATGCAGTCCTAAAATTTTTAACATTGCTATCACTAGTGTAATTTAGATTATTTCATAATTTAATAATATATTTAATTACTGTAGTACATTTGTACAACAATTTAACTTATAATTTTGCAGCATAGGTGATTTGAATGCAAATATTTATTAGAAATTATTTCATTCAGGTCTTCAGGGAAAATTCTGAGGAGATGTACAAACTGCACACAATGTGTGCATGTCCGAAGCAATGTTTGCAAGTTCTGCCAGTGTGACTTCCGAAACAGTAGAGAATTAATGAAGAAAGAAGAGGAAGCCCGTATTCTACTTAAAGGCAAGAAGGCTTTAGAACGAAATACAGCAAGTCGGGTTCTACGAAGGATTGAAAATCAGGTATTGAAGTTTGTCTACATCTGTTGTATTCATTTGTATTCTTCTTATGCTGAACTTGCTTGATAAGGTATAGAATCAACATGAATAATACTGTACAGTACTTAAATACTATTTTTTATTTATTTATATACAAGATAGCACACTGGGATTATGAGAGTACATAGCATTGATGTTTTTACATTCTTGTAAAGCCACTAGCACACATAGCGTTTTGGGCAGGTCCTTAATCTAACAGATAATTTTAAGTAGGCAATTTAAAGCAAAATTGGAAAAAATTGGCTGTGCATTGTAAGAAAGTTTACAAAGACTACTATGTACATTAAAGTAAAATTTGAGGGTTATCAACATATACATTGAAGCATAATTTGAGGATATTCAAGGTATAATATAGTAAGATATGCATTCAATAAACAATGATATAAGGTGATAGCAATGATTACAATGGGAAAAGTTGTATAGTTTAGGCACACTATATTCTGGCATGGGTTTCATAAGATAAGTGCGAGTTTAATGCACTAGTTAGGAAAACTATGAAGATAAATTAGGTTTTTTCTGTGGGGAGCCCCTACGGCTCCCTGGAGCTTATCGGGCTAATGTATGTTATGTTAGACCGGGACACTAGCTATGGAGTTCAGACCTACCAGGGACCAGCGCCAGAACCTGGCCCCTTCAGAGAGGTTTCAGGGAGCAATGGCCCTGGAAAACCCCATATGGTTGGGGGTTTTCCTTATCTGCCATCGACCGGGGTTAGGCACCCAGAAAGGTAGGCGTAACAAAACAAACCCCACATGGTAGAAAACTACAACAAACCGAACAGAGAGGTAGAAAAACTCCCTACAATCACAAGGAAAACAATCAAACAATCACTTTACTGCCGCGCCGGTTGTCCGCGCAGCCCTCCCCTCCCCGGGAGGGGGAGGGGGGGGCCCCGGACCTCACCGCGCCGGCTGCCGTCAGTTCGTAAGCTAGTGTCAACCGGGATACACGCTTCTCTGGCCTCAAATTCCTTGGCGGTGTTTGCCTCGTGTGGCGTTCTCTGCTGTTTTTGTGGTTTGCGGTGGCCAGGAGTATTTCATCAGTGCCGGGGCTGCATGAGTCTAGGGGTTCCCTTCCCTAGGCGCCCTGTGAGTACTGCCCTTGCGTGTCAGGGTTATCTTCTCTGGGGCGTTCGGGAACCGCTCCCGTAGGGGTTCTTGCTGCTCGGCATTTGCCTCGCCCTTGGGGCCAGCTGGGGCTTGGGGCCCTTGTTTGGCCTTGGGTAGGGAGTTGGTGTTGTGCTGGTTAGGGCGCCAAGGTGTTGCACTGCCTGCCACCTACGCGGCGGCCGGTTCCTGTTGCCTCTGGGGACGGTGTACTTTTGCGGGGTTTTTCTTTTGTTTTTATTTTCTTGCCTGGTGGGGGTCTGCATAGTGTGGCTATAGTTCCACTAGTAGTGTTTGGCAGCCCTCTGCTAGGCCCCCGTGCTTGTACACGTCCCGGGGGTTTTCAGTATTAATCTTTACCCTTGTTTTCGGGTTTCTTAACCGGTTAGCAACACCTTGCCCGGGCTTCCCGTAGTTGCTAACCTACGGGCCCTGGAAACCCCTGTCTGGGCTCGGGAGACCATTGCATGTGTCTTCCGGGTACCAACCCGTCTTGTACGGGATCGTTGGTTGCTGTGCCTTTGTCTCTAGGTGACAGTCGCCATTTACCTCCGTCATGCTGCCTGTTGGGTCCCTGACACCTTGACCCGGAGTCTTGCGAGAGAGTTTCTCTGCTTGTTCTCCAGTACTCCTGATGTTATTGCTATTCAGAGTACAGGCGGCATCCGTGTTGCAAGCTAGGTTAGGTTGCTGCAACATGCTAGGTTGGTTTCCCACTCGGATGCCCCGAGGCCGCCCCGTTTTGGTTCGGTGCTGTTCGCCCTCCTCCCTCCCTGTTCCCGGTTCCGGACTGTCTGCGGGTTTCGGGGTCGGGGCGGGGTTTAGTTGGGGCAGAGGCTCGGGCGGTTTTCGGGGGCTGCCCCATTCGGGTTGGGGGACGGAGGTTTTAGAGCCTGTTCCTCCAGCCAAGGCTTCTGGGGCTTACCAGCGGCCCGTTTCTTGCTGCCTTTCCCATGGACTCTTTCTTTTCTTTAAGGGCGGAGGGCTTGGAGGACGGCTCTGCCCCGGGGCCTCTGTTGCTGGTTCCCGGGGCTGTGGGGGATGCCTGCTAGCAGTTCTGGGGCGGTTTGCCCCTGCCGGGGTTTTTCTGCTTTTGGGCGGAGTTTTTAGCCCATCCAGTCTGCTTGCTTCCCACTTTTGCTGGCGTGTTTTGTCTCTTAGCGTCCAGCACAGCCCCTGCTGGCGGCCATTTTCGTCTGCCTGTTTCCCGGCGTGGCCACCAGGGCGGCGTTGCGGTTTGTTTACATACGCCTGGGTGTGCGAGCGAGCGTCTGGGGTGAGTTTTTCACCCTTTTTTCAGGGGGTTTTCTTCTCCTGTTGTCGTTTTTTTTTTTTTGCTTTTCTGGTTTTTTCTGCCCGTTATTGTTCCTTTGGGTGTTTATTTCCACCGGGCTTCTGGGCCCATGGGTTTGGGCTCAGTGTTTCTGGCTGTTAGGCTTGCTCCCACACCTTGTCCCTCGGTTTTCGGTCTGTTCTGACTGTTTCCCAGAGGGTTCTGTAGGGGGGCTGCGCTTGCCTTTTGTGGTGTTCTCCGCCGGCAATTGTGGTGGTTTGGCTTCCCCCTGGTTCGATTCTGGGTTCCTTTGGGTTCTTTGGTTTCGTTCCAGAGGTTTCTTCCTCTTGGGCCCCCTTTTTGTGGGTTCAGGGGGCTTTGTTTCCTCATGTGACCTGGTTCTGCCTTCTGGGGTTCCGGGGTCTTCCTGGCTTGCAGACTGCTCTTTTTGGGTCTAGGCACATGTTGTTGTGCTGGGCCTTTGGGGTTTTGCTGTCGAGGTGGGCCTTTTGATGCAGTTTAGTGCCTTCTTTGCCTAGCCGGTGTGGTGCTCTGCCCACTGGTCGGCAACTTGTACTTTACATTTACATTGTATGTACTCGCCTCGTTGTGCTTGCGGGGGTTGAGCTTTAGCTCTTTGGTCCCACCTCTCAACCGTCGTTCGACAGGTGTACAGGTTCCTGAGCCTGTTGGGCTCTATCATCCCTACACTATAACTGTGTAGGGAGTCAGCCTCCGCCACATTGCTTCCTAATGCCTGGGTGTATGCTTGTGCATGTGTACGCTGTGTGTGTGTGTGCATGCATGTGTATACATGTCATATCTTGTTTGTGTATATGTATATGCATAATGTGTATGTGTACTTTTATTTATATATTTTTTTTTTTTTTTCTCTGTTGGCGGGGTGCTGGGGGAGCAGCTTGCTCTATTGCCTCTCGCATGGTCCTGCTGTTGGGCGCTTTGCGTCGTCTTCCGGCCTCTGGTGGCATCGGTGACGGCTTCTCCCCCTTTTGGGGGGTTCAGAGCTGGCGGGGGGGGCTTCTTCCCCTGCGTTTCGTCGTGTCATCTTCGTGGGTACGTTGGACGTGGTCGGTCCGTCCCTTCCTTCTGGGGTCCGGCTTCTGTTGGGGGCCGGGTGCCTGGATGGTGGCCCTGGACCTCCAGGTCACCTCTTGGCGCGTTCCTCCCAGGTTTTTCTGGGTCTGGCACGGTTGGTGGTGGGGCTTCCGGCTGGCTGCTTTTGTTGCCTGCCCTATTTTGTGCTGAGCACTTTGAAATTTTTGCATCTTTCCCGGATCTTGGTTCCCTGTCTGTCTGAGATTCGGTGTATGGCCTACCTCGACGTCTGGCTGGTGTGGGCTCCCAGTCAGTCCGCATGTCTGCTCGCCAGGGGTGTGGTTCCTTCCAGATCGCCGGGTTTGGTGTCCTGGTGATCGGGAGGTTTTTCCATATGTTTCCATCCCGGGTTCGGGCCTGGTCCTTGTTTAGGGCTATTGGGCCACTCATTCTTTCCCTCCAGACGTGTTCCTGCAGCTGTGGTCCCGCCTTCGGCGGTGCATGAGACGGTCTCGGGTTGCTCAGCGGTTGCTTGAGCGGTTGTGCGGGAGTCTGAACTTCGCCGTGCTAGTCTACCCGCCGGGTCGGGTTTGGCTGCGGCGTCTGTTTTGGTTCCTTCGGGGATTTCCTTTCCGCCTCTCTCGCGATCGTTGGGTTCTCCCTCCGGGGGTCTTTTGTCGGTTGCTGCGTCACCGGCTTCCTCTTCGGGGTTTTTCAGGGTTCGGTGCCTTGGCACCTTCCCGAGCCCTCGCTCGTTGTGTTCACGGACGCGTCGTCTCTTGGCTGGGGCTTTGTGACCAGTGCTCACCAGGCAGGCCAGGGACGGTGGGGTTCGTCCTTCCATCGGGCTCACAGCACGGTTCGGGAGTTCGCAGCTGTCTGGTTCGCGCTTCGGAGGATTCGGGTCGCTCGGGGATCGCCCTTTACCTCCGTTTGGACTGTACTCCAGTGGTTCCTTGCCTGAACCGCGGGGGTTCTCTTCAGTCCTTAGCTCTTGGGATTGGTCCCTGCGAGTGGCTCGTCTGCTGGATTCCCGGGGTTTGGCTCTCCGTGTGGTTCACGTCCGGGGAGTGTCCAACGTTCTGGCGGACGGTCTGTCTCGCTCCCCTCTCCACGGGGTGGACGGTCGACGACGACTCGTTCGTTGGATCTGCCAGACGTACGGTCTCCCAGATGTGGACCTCTTCGCGTCGGTGTGGTCTCGGCGTCTCCCGATGTGACGCCTTCCCCGACTGCGCAGCGTTCGCGGTGGATGCCTTTCGGCGGGACTGGTCTAAAGGGGGTTCCCTGTACCTCTTCCCTCCGGTCCAGCTGTTGCTTCGGGTTCTGGTTCGTTTGGAGACATTCCCAGGGAGAGTACTCCTTGTGGCCCATTGGTGGCCGGCCCGGCTTTGGTTTCCGGTGCTGTTGACTCGGTGCCCGAACCCGGGACGTTTACCGCGGCTCCGCCTCTTTCAGCAGGTCGGTCCGCTCTGGTACGGGGCTGGTTCGACCTTCTCCTCTGCTCTTCGCGTCTGGGGTTTTTGACGCGGGTGTATCACCAATTCTATGGTGATCAGGTGGCTTCGTTGATGGTGTCCCACCTGAGAGCTTCGTTTCGGCGACAGTATGGATTTCCTGGCGTTCTTTTCGCCATTTTCTGGCTCTTTGTAGGTTGTCTTTCTTTCGGATCAGGTTTTGTCCTTTCTTTCTTGGCTTGTTCAGGACGGTCGATTGATGCCTGATACTGTCGCCTCGTCTCGTGCGGCGCTGGCGGAGCTGCTCGAGCTAGCTTTCGGGGTCGACGTTACATCCGCCCCGTTTAGTAAGCTTTCCTGTGCTATGTTTCACCTCCGGCCTGCTCATGCGCCTCCTGAGCCGTCCTGGTCCTTGGACCGGGTGCTCTTCTATCTTTCCTCTCCTCGGTTTGTGGTGGCCCCTTCGGTTCCTGATTATTTTTCCCAGGCTTTGTTTTTGTTGGCGTTGGCCTCTGGGGGCCGGGTAGGGGAGCTTCATGCCCTCCTCCGGCGCAGGGGTTTCTGCTCTTTTGGTCCTGGGGGTAGGTTTGTCCGTTTGCAGCCTTCGCCTTCTTTTCTGGCGAAGAACGAGACGGCTGCTTTCCGGAGGGGTCCGTGGGTCATTGATGCTTGGTTGGTTCGGCCGGGGGTGCATCATGTGTTGTGTCCAGTTGCGGCACTTCGCCGTTGCTTGCGCGCTTCGGCCGGTATGGCTGGGGATGCGCTTTGGGTTGATCCAGTTTCCCTCGTTCCCTGTTCCAGGGTTCGGGTCTCCCAGGTTGTCTGCAGGGTTATTAAATCTAGCCAGCCTGCGGTCTATCCTCGTGCCCATGCCGTTAGGAAGTTTGCGGCTTTGGCTGCTGTGTTGGTAATATGTCTTGGGCACATATTCGGGCGCGTGGTTTTTGGAATCGAACAGGGTCCTGGCCGCCCGTTATTTGGTGAACGTCCGTGCTCCTCGGCGTTCTTGTGTTGCTTTGGGTCGCAGGTTGCAGCCAGTTGTCTCGACTTCGCGTTGAGGAGTTTGTGGCCGCCGCCTCCCGGGTACGTCCCCTTTTTTCCTTCTCTTTGGGTAATTAGCTCCAGGGAGCCGTAGGGGCTCCCCACAGAAAACCAGCGTTGAATGTAATGAAACGCCATTTTCTGGGTGAGCCCCGGAGGCTCCCTGGCTACCCTCCCTCCCGTCCGGTCGGCGGATTTTTCGCGTTGGTTGAAGCCTAGTTTCCGAACTGACGGCAGCCGGCGCGGTGAGGTCCGGGGCCCCCCCCTCCCCCTCCCGGGGAGGGGAGGGCTGCGCGGACAACCGGCGCGGCAGTAAAGTGATTGTTTGATTGTTTTCCTTGTGATTGTAGGGAGTTTTTCTACCTCTCTGTTCGGTTTGTTGTAGTTTTCTACCATGTGGGGTTTGTTTTGTTACGCCTACCTTTCTGGGTGCCTAACCCCGGTCGATGGCAGATAAGGAAAACCCCCAACCATATGGGGTTTTCCAGGGCCATTGCTCCCTGAAACCTCTCTGAAGGGGCCAGGTTCTGGCGCTGGTCCCTGGTAGGTCTGAACTCCATAGCTAGTGTCCCGGTCTAACATAACATACATTAGCCCGATAAGCTCCAGGGAGCCTCCGGGGCTCACCCAGAAAATGGCGTTTCATTACATTCAACGCTGGTTTTTT
>WNGS01108235.1:54883-75017 GCA_020271785.1 Procambarus virginalis | reverse complement strand
CTTTACATTTATCAGCATAAAACTGCTTTCTGAGGCTAGGTAATGATGATAGAGTTACAAAATACGAGCTAGATGGTGTTGAGATTGCGAAGTCGGATTGCGAAAGGGATCTGGGAGTTATAATTAGTAAGAATTTAAAACAAAAAGTATCAATGCATAAATGTTCGAATAAGGCAAATAGGACACTCGGATTTATTAATCGCAGCGTAAGTAACAAGACACTGTGTGGTTCTCAAGCTATATCTTGCTCTGGTTAGGCCCCATTTAGATTTTGCAGTTCAGTTTTGGTCGCCATATTATAGAATGGATATAAATTCACTTAAACGTGTCAAGCGTAGAATGACTAAGTTAATTCCCCAAATTAGAAATCTTTCATATGAAGAATGATTAACAAAGCTTAATTTGCATTCACTGGAAAGGCGAAGAGTTAGGGGTGACATGATAGAGGTTTACAGGTGGATGAATGGACATAACAAAGGGGATATTAATAGGGTATTGAAAGTATCAACACAGGACAGAACGCGAAACAATGGGTATAAATTGGATAAGTTTAGATTTAGGAAAGACTTGGGTAAATACTGGTTCAGTAACAGGGTTGTTGATTTGTGGAACCAATTGCCGCGTAACATTGTGGAGGTGGGGTCCCTCGATTGTTTCAAGCAAGGGTTGGACATGTATATGAGTGGGATTGGGTGGTTATAAATAGGAGCTGCCTCGTATGGGCCAATAGGCCTTCTGCAGTTGCCTTTGTTCTTATGTTCTTATGTTCTTATGTTCTCTGTGACTCATCCGAGTTTCCAGCTTCCACCCATGTCCCCTCGTTCTGTTACTATTCCGTGTGAAAATTTCATCTATGTCAACTCTGTCAATTCCCCTGAGTATTTTATACGTTCCTATCATATCCCCCCTTTCTCTTCTCTTTTCTAGTGTTGTAAGGCTCAGTTCCTCCAGGCGGTCTTCATACTCCATACATCGTAACGCTGAGACGAGTCTCGTTGCAAACTTCTGAACCTTTTCCAGTTTCCTTATGTGTTTCTTCAGGTGGGGACTCCATGATGAGGCATCATAATCTAAGACTGGCCTCACGTAGGCAGTGAAAGGAGCCCTAAATTCCTCCTTACTTAGGTTTCTGAATGAGGTTTCTAACTTTTGCGAGTGTAGAGTACGCTGATGTCGTTATCCTATTAATAAGTGCCTCAGGAGATAGATTAGGTGTTACGACCACGCCCAGGTCTCTTTCTCGCGTCGTCTCAGGTGTGCAGATCCCCTTCATTGTGTACTGTCCCTTTGGTCTCCTATCAACAAGTCCCATTTCCATAACTTTACATTTGCTCGTGTTGAACTCCAGTAGCCATTTCTCTGACAGTCTCTGCAACCTATTCAAGTCCTCTTGGAGGATCCTACAATCCTCATCTGTCACAACTCTTCTCATCAACTTTGCAACATCCGCGAACATCGACATGTAGGACTCTACTTCTGTAAACATGTCGTTAACATATATTTGAAATAGAATTGGTCCCAGCACCGATCCTTGAGATAATCCACTCGTTACTGTTCGCAAGACTGACTTCTCGCCCCTTACCTTAACTCTTTGGCTCCTTCCTGTTAGGTAGTTCTTTATCCATGCTAGGGCCTTTCCCCCCACTCCTCCCTGCCTCTCGAGTTTAAATAGCAGTCTCATGTGCAGTACAGTATCAAAGGCTTTCTGGCAGTCCCGAAATATGCAGTCTGCCCAACCTTCTCCATCCTTTCTTATCCTCGTTATTTGATCCTTGAATTCCAGAAGGTTTGTTAGGCAAGATTTCCTTTTCCAGAACCCATGTTGATGTTTGTTCACAAACCTAACGTTCTCCAGGTGTGCAACCAGTCGTAGCCTAATTTTTCTTCCAAGTATTTTACAAGGGATGCTTGTCAGTGATACAGGTCTATTGTTAAGTACCTCCTCCCTATCACCTTTCTTGAAAATCGGTATTACATTTCCCCACTTGCAGCAATTGGGCAATTATCCTGACATAAGTGATTCATTAAAGATCACTACCAGAGAAACGCTGAGGGCCTGCGCTGCTTCTTTTAGTCTCAAGGTGATGCTTTGTCTGGTCCAGCCGCTTTAGTTACATCCAGTGTTGGCAACTGTGTGCGTGTGTGTGCGTGTGTACTTTCCTAATTGTGCTTGTGGGGATTGAGCTCTGGCTCTTTGGTCCTGCCTATCAACTGTCAATCAACTAATGTACAGGTTCCTGAGCTTACTGCAGGGCTCTATCATATCTACACTGAAGCTGTGTATGGAGTCGGCCTCCACTACATCACTTCCTAATGCATTCCATTTGTCTACTTCTCTGACACTGAAAAAATTCTTTCTAACGTCTCTATGGCTCATTTGGAAACTCAATTTCCTCCTGTGTCCCTTAGTGCGTGTGTGTGTGCGTGTGTGTGTGTTTTTTTTTTTTTTGTGTGTGTGTGTGTGTGTGTGTGTGTGTGTGTGTGTGTGTGTGTGTGTGTGTGTGTGTGTGTGTGTGTGTGTGTGTGTGTGTGTGTGTGTGTGTGTGTGTGTGTGTGTGTGTGTGTGTGAAATCATAAACAACATTTCCAGTATTTAATAGATCCGAAATGTCAAGAGTTTGGTAGTCCTTTTGTTGAGCAAATATGATTCCATTGTGGGGACGTCAACTTTAGTTTACGCCTGCCTTCCCCACTATCCAGCTCCAGCTGATACACTCTACCACGGTGAGCGGCAGCGCTCTAACGCCCTGGTTGGAACCATCGACTCTGTGTCTCCTCGCCTTGACTCACACTCCCAATCAGCTCCGTGATGTCCTGACTGACACTCACTATCAATGCTTTGGCGCCCTGATTGGCACTATCAACGCGCTGCCCCATCTAGGAGCTGGACACAACGTGTTAAAATTTTTTTACTTAAACTCTGTATGTTTGCTAGTTGGTTATTCAGCACCTGCTTTACTCACTCCTTCTCCTAGCCAGTGGGCAAACGTTGAGGTTATTCCAAATGATGTAATGTGAGTTATAACAGGAGCTCCCAGATGAACTAAAATACTGAACCTAAGACAAGAATTCAAGCTAACGTCGATTGAAATAAGGATAAAAGGAATTGCTGCGTGCATGCTGACCAAGATATAGACTAGACCTAGTTCACTTAAATATATAATCACTGGAGCACTAACTCTGGACAGAAGAGCCTCCAATAGCAACAGGTGGACCCATTGTGCGATAAACACCATCAATACAGTCGATATAACAATACAGTCACTGAGAAGGGTGTCGACGAAGTACATGCAGACTTTGTTATGCAAGCCCTTGGGAATCGCTACCAGCAGACGTTATGATTATGGCTCTTGAAGAATAAAGAACCAGACTAATCCACATCTGCTACGTAATATTGCCCAGATGCATATAGAAAAAAATTTGGCATCTGGCAGCTTCACATACTTCAGAGATGGATTAGTAGACCAGCAGGGACAAGAAACCGGAGCTGCAGTTAAGGCAGGAAACTCTAAATATCTGGAGACTCTCATACGGGAGATGAACTGTACAGAGATGCTACCCATTCAAAAGGCTTTGGAAAATGTTCTTGCTGAACACCGAAAACATGTTATCATACATACAGATTCGAGAACTTTTATTGAAACCTTGCAACAAGAACACATACGTGACAACATTCATCTGATCACAAAAGTTATATCATTAATGCAAACACTCAAACGTCAAGGCCGTCGGGTACTTATCAACTGGGTGCCAAGTCATGTGGGAATAATACGAAATGACATTGCAGACGAAGCAGCAAAACTTGCAACTAAGAGAAGAAATGCAGACATTCACATACCACAGTGTCTATCACAGATTAAGAAAGTAATTAGAAATATAACAATGCAAAAGATGTACAGTGACCACAACACAGCAGTTGCAACATCAGGATCTGCGGGTTGGTACAGGAATTCAACCAACTACGAACCACTTAGTTTGATGAAAGTCAGCAGTAGAACAACAGATGTATACTTACATCGCATCAGGCTTGGATACCCATTTGCATGGCAAATAGGCTTACAGGTTCCGGAAGATATGAGGAAATTTCAGCACTATGGAGAAATGCTCGACAGACCACTGGAACATTATCTAACACAGTGCACAGTTACAACCACAAAAGACCAGTGGAACATTATCTAGCACAGTGCACAGTTAGAACCACAACAGACTACTGGAATCTTACCTAACACAGTGCACAGTTACAGACCCATTAAGATTTCAACCTAGATTCAACAGAGCAGAAGAAGTTGTTAAACACCTCTTGAGGTTTTCTTGAGATGATTTCAGGGCTTAGCGTCCCCGCGGCCCGGTCCTCGACCAGGCCTCCTGTTGGTTATACACCTCCAGGAAGCAGCCCGTAGGAGCTGTCTAACTCCCAGGTGCCTATTTACTGCTAGGTAACAGACGCATCAAGGTGAAGGAAACTTTTGTCTCCGCCTCCACGGGGGATCGAACCCGGAACCTAAGGACTACGAATCCGGAGCGCTGTCCACCCAGCTGTCAGGCGGCCTTGGGGCAAAATGTTACAGAAGCGACCATACGAGTCATAAATACTCATTCTCCACCTAAGTCAAACAGAAACAAGCAACACCTCGTGGGCCAGCCAGAGGCCCAGTGCTCGTGCAAGAATATCCATGCAAAAAAAACCGCTCAAGCGCTTCGACTGATAATCACCATTAATGCTATGGCGTCCTGACTAACACTATCAACGCACTGACCAACACCATCAACTCCATGATTGACACCATCAATGCCCTGACTGACACCATCAACGCTTCGGCACACTGTTTGACACTCGCAATCATAGCTCTGACTGACACCATCAACGCTCCAGCGCCATGACTGACATCATCAACACTTTGGTGCCCTGACTGACACCATCAACACTGTGGCGCCCTGACTGACACCATCAACGCTCCGGCGCCCTGACTGACACCATTAACGCTCCGGCGCCCTGACTGACACCATCAACGCTCCGGCGCCCTGACTGACACCATCAACGCTCCGGCGCCCTGACTGACACCATCAACGCTCCGGCGCCCTGACTGACACCATCAACGCTCCGGCGCCCTGACTGACACCATCAACACTGTGGCGCCCTGACTGACACCATCAACACTATGGCGCCCTGACTGACACCATCAACACTATGGCGCCCTGACTGACACCATCAACGCTCCGGCGCTCTGACTGACACCATCAACGCTCCGGCGCCCTGACTGACACCATCAACGGTGTGGAGCCCTGACTGACACCATCAACGGTGTGGAGCCCTGACTGACACCATCAACGCTCCGGCGCCCTGACTGACACCATCAACGCTCCGGCGCCCTGACTGACACCATCAACGCTCCGGCGCCCTGACTGACACCATCAACGCTCCGGCGCCCTGACTGACACCATCAACGCTCCGGCGCCCTGACTGACACCATCAACGCTCCGGTGCCCTGACTGACACCATCAACGCCCCGGCGCCCTGACTGACACCATCAACGCTCCGGCGCCCTGACTGACACCATCAACGCTCCGGCTCCCTGACTGACACCATCAACACTATGGCGCCCTGACTGACACCATCAACACTATGGCGCCCTGACTGACACCATCAACGCTCCGGCGCCCTGACTGACACCATCAACGCTCCGGCGCTCTGATTGACACCATCAACGCTTTGGCGCTCTGACTGACACCATCAACGCTCCGGCGCCCTGACTGACACCATCAACGCCCCGGTGCCCTGACTGACACCATCAACGCTCCGGCGCCCTGACTGACACCATCAACGCTCCGGCGCCCTGACTGACACCATCAACGCTCCGGTGCCCTGACTGACACCATCAACGCTCCGGCGCTCTGATTGACACCATCAACGCTCCAGCGCTCTGACTGACACCATCAACGCCCCGGCGCCCTGACTGACACCATCAACGCTCCGGCTCCCTGACTGACACCATCAACGCTCCGGCGCTCTGATTGACACCATCAACGCTTTGGCGCTCTGACTGACACCATCAACGCTCCGGCGCCCTGACTGACATCATCAACGCTCCGGCGCTCTGACTGACACCATCAACGCTCCGGTGCCCTGACTGACACCATCAACGCTCCGGCGCTCTGATTGACACCATCAACGCTCCGGCGCTCTGACTGACACCATCAACGCTCTGGCGCCCTGACTGACACCATCAACGCCCCGGCGCCCTGACTGACACCATCAACGCTCCGGCGCTCTGACTGACACCATCAACGCTCCGGCGCTCTGATTGACACCATCAACGCTTTGGCGCTCTGACTGACACCATCACGCTCCGGCGCCCTGACTGACATCATCAACGCTCCGGCGCTCTGACTGACACCATCAACGCTCCGGTGCCCTGACTGACACCATCAACGCTCCGGCGCTCTGACTGACACCATCAACGCTCCGGCGCCCTGACTGACACCATCAACGCTCCGGCGCCCTGACTGACACCATCAACGCCATAATGTATGTCAATATTTTAACTTCAGTGAACATGTAGAAGAGCAGACAAAGCCCCATCAAGTCAAGAGACTGTGCAGTCAAGAGAGTTTTGCTCCATTATAAACGGAAATAATTGGTTCTTCGCGATCAAATGGCTTGGGAAAGTCTTCTGGCTCATTAAAACAATTAATGGATTCCAGCGCTTAAGTGTATCGATCCAGTAGTGTGTATACTGCGGCATTCTCGGCATTTAAACGGGAAATTGTTGACATACTCGTGGCGTATTAGAAAAGGTTTAAGCAACCACAATGAAAGGCAATACGCTATGTATTTTAACAAAAAATTCAGTCCATTCCTAAATTATAAGGTGCTTAAGAAAATATGAGAAAAAATTATATATTTACCTTTTGATTCACAAGAATCTTAAATCTAGCCAGGAAGACTCAACATATTCGTTGGTGACAAATGTTCTCATTTATTTAATTATACAGTTAATTATACAGGTAATTTGCCTGTCAAAGCAAATGATAAGGTGCTTACATATACAGAAATATATGTATTGTTTTGTTCAAGTGCACCCACACAATGTTACCAACAGCTGGGTAATATAAGCAATGGAATGTTCTTCAAAATAGGTAAATAATACTTCAGGTTAAGAATTATTTGTTTTCAGGTGGTATGAGTTTTAAAGAAACTAATTTATATAACCAAAACATTACACAGTTGTTAAGTCGCAAGCACTGAACAAGTTATTTATTAATTAATTAAGTCCAGTTTAAGATATACACATTTTTAATCATTTATAATATCATTCCTTCCAATCCATAGTTGAAAAGCCCCAAAAGTTATAATTTATAGGGTCAATCAGGTCAACTTCATAGTTATACCACTAAATTATTCTGATACACACTAAAAAAAGTAAATTGTTGAGACACGTCATGAAAACATAAATAATAATAGACACAACACGTCTTAATCTTTATGACTCCTTCTACTAGAGCAGTGAGATAGTTTAATGACTCCTCCTACTAGAGCAGTGAGATAGTAATGACTCCTCCTACTGAGCAGTGAGATAGTTTGATGACTCCTCCTACTAGAGCAGTGATAGTTTGATGACTCCTCCTACTAGAGCAGTGAGATAGTTTGATGACTCCTCCTACTAGAGCAGTGATAGTTTGATAACTCCTCCTACTAGAGCAGTGAGACAGTTTGATGACTCCTACTAGAGCAGTGAGATAGTTTGATGACTCCTCCTACTAGAGCAGTGATAGTTTGATGACTCCTCCTACTAGAGCAGTGAGATAGTTTGATGACTCCTTCTACTAGAGCAGTGAGATAGTTTGATAACTCCTTCTACTAGAGCAGTGAGATAGTTTGATGACTCCTCCTACTAGAGCAGTGAGATGGTTTGATGACTCCTCCTACTAGAGCAGTGATAGTTTGATGACTCCTCCTACTAGAGCAGTGAGATAGTTTGATAACTCCTTCTACTAGAGCAGTGAGATAGTTTGATGACTCCTCCTACTAGAGCAGTGAGACAGTTTGATGACTCTTCCTACTAGAGCAGTGAGACAGTTTGATGACTCCTCCTACTAGAGCAGTGAGACAGTTTGATGACTCCTCCTACTAGAGCAGTGAGATAGTTTGATGACGCTTCTACTAGAGCAGTGAGACAGTTTGATGACTCCTCCTACTAGAGCAGTGAGATAGTTTGATGACTCCTCTTACGAATGCTTTCGAATATTAGGAAAGCATTTGACCCTTATCGCTGGATCCGTCTTTTTCAATTTTTTCAACAAAGATAGAAATACAATTAAAATAATTGTTCAGATTGGAATTAAAACTTTCCTCTCCAATTCACACACATCATCACCCGAGACAAGCAACACCTTCCCTGATACAGACGTCATCACCGGATGAACACGTCATCAGCTGATGAACACGTCATCAATGATGAACACGTCATCACCTGATGAACACGTCATCACCTGATGAACACTCATCACCCGATGAACACTCATCACCCGATGAACACGTCATCACCCGATGAACACGTCATCACCTGATGAACACGTCATCACCTGATGAACACTCATCACCCGATGAACACGTCATCACCCGATGAACACGTCATCACCTGATGAACACGTCATCACCTGATGAACACGTCATCACCTGATGAACACTCATCACCCGATGAACACGTCATCACCCGATGAACACGTCATCACCTGATGAACACTCATCACCCGATGAACACGTCATCACCTGATGAACACTCATCACCCGATGAACACGTCATCACCCGATGAACACGTCATCACTGATGAACACGTCATCACCTGATGAGAACGTCATCACCGATGAGAACGTCATCACCCGATGAGAACGTCATCACCCGATACATTTGTCATCATCCGGATCAGACGTCATCCCTGGACAGATGTCATCCCTAGACAGACGTCATCCCTGGACAGATGTCATCCCTGGACAGATGTCATCCCTGGACAGATGTCATCCCTAGACAGATGTCATCCCTAGACAGACGTCATCCCTGGACAGATGTCATCCCTGGACAGATGTCATCCTGGACAGATGTCATCCCTAGACGACGTCATCCCTGGGCAGACGTCATCCCTAGACAGACGTCATCCCTGGACAGACGTCATCCCTGGACAGATGTCATCCCTGGACAGATGTCATCCCTGGACAGATGTCATCCCTGGACAGATGTCATCCTGGACAGACGTCATCCCTAGACAGACGTCATCCTGGACAGACGTCATCCCTAGACAGACGTCATCCCTGGACAGACGTCATCCCTGGACAGATGTCATCCCTGGACAGATGTCATCCCTGGACAGATGTCATCCCTGGACAGATGTCATCCCTGGACAGACGTCATCCCTAGACAGACGTCATCCCTGGACAGACGTCATCCCTGGACAGATGTCATCCCTAGACAGACGTCATCCCTGGACAGACGTCATCCCTGGACAGATGTCATCCCTGGACAGATGTCATCCCTGGACAGATGTCATCCCTGGACAGACGTCATCCCGGGACAGACGTCATCCCTGGACAGATGTCATCCCTGGACAGATGTCATCCCTGGACAGATGTCATCCCTGGACAGATGTCATCCCTAGACAGACGTCATCCCTGGACAGATGTCATCCTGGACAGATGTCATCCCTGGACAGATGTCATCCCTAGACAGACGTCATCCCTGGACAGAGTCATCCCTGGACAGATGTCATCCCTGGACAGATGTCATCCCTAGACAGACGTCATCCCTAGACAGACGTCATCCCTAGACAGACGTCATCCCAAGAGAGACATAATCACCCGACACAGGCATGACCCGAGAGAGAGACATAATCACCCGACACAGACATGACCCGAGCGAGACATAATCACCCGACACAGGCATGACCCGAGAGAGAGACATAATCACCCGACACAGACATGACCGAGCGAGACATAATCACCCGACACAGACATTACCCGAGAGAGACATAATCACCGGACACAGACATGACCCGACACAGGCATGACCCGACACAGGCATGGCCCGACACAGACATGACCCGACACAGACATGACCCGACACAGACATGACCCGAGAGAGACATAACCACCCGACACAGACATGACCGACACAGACATGACCCGAGAGAGACATAATCACAAGACAGAGACCATCCCGACCTGAGCCAGAGACTGATGACCGCTGAAGCTCCAGCATCACAAAACTAACCCACACCTGAAGCGATTGTTTAAGTCTCTGGGGAAATTACACTTGATGTTTCATTACTCTTTTTCTAATTTAAAAGCTGTAGGAGGTAGTTATTTGGTCGGGAAGCAAGTGGACCAAAATTCTGCATTTACTTTTAACTAGGAAAATGTTGAGACTATGCATGTTATAGGAATACCTATTGTTGATCTAAGTCAGCACTTGGAACAGTTCAAGTTCGCTAAAATATATGTGTAACTATACGTGGAAATTCTAGCCTCTGATTCATGGAGAGTTCTTTTTTTAACATTCTGCTCATCCGGTGAAAACAAATATAAAATACAGAGAAAATTCTTACTTGATCATTAGTTAACTACTAACTAATTGAATAACACATGGATGCATGAAAGACTCGAAAGGCTCCAAAATAAAACACTCACACACATACACACACACACACATATTAGGTAGGTATAAGGTAAGCACACACACACACACACACACACACACACACACACACACACACACACACAGGTAGGGGGCCAGGTAGCCTGGTGGATAGCGAGCAGGATTCGTAATTCTGTGGCGCGGGTTCGATTCCCGCACCGGCAGAAACAAATGGGCAAAGTTTCTTTCACCCTGAATGCCCCTGTTACCTAGCAGTAAATAGGTACCTGGGAGTTAGTCAGCTGTCACGGGCTGCTTCCTGGGGTGTGTGTGTGTGTGTGTGTGGTGTGAAAAAAATAAAAGTAGTTAGTGTAGTTAGTAAACAGTTGATTGACAGTTGAGAGGCGGGCCGAAAGAGCAAAGCTCAACCCCCGTAAAATACAACTAAGTGAATACAACTAAGTGAATACACACACACACCCACACACACACACATACACACACACCCACACACACACACACACACACACACACACACACACACACACACACACACACACACACACACCACACCACACACACACACACAGGTACGCGAACACTGATGGTACGCGAACAAGGGGACACAGGTGGAAACTGAGTGCCCACATGAGCCACAGGGACGTTAGAAGGAACTTTTTCAGTGTCAGAGTAGTTAATGGATGGAATGCATTAGGAAGTGATGTGGTGGAGGCTGACTCCATAACAGTTTCAAATGTAGATATGATAGAGCTAAGTAGGCTCAAGAATCTGTACACCAGTTGATTGACAGTTGAGAGGCGGGACCAAAGAGCCAGAGCTCAACCCCCGCAAGCCCACATAGGTGAGTACACACACAACACACACACACACACACACACACACACACACACACACACACACACAATAACACCAGCAGCATATGCCAGGTTGGCTAACATAAGAACGGCCTTTAGAAACTTGTGTAAGGAATTTTTCAGAACATTATATACCACATATGTCAGACCAATCCTGGAGTATGCGGCTCCAGCATGGAGTCCCTATCTAGTCAAGCATAAGACTAAACTGGAAAAGGTTCATAGGTTTGCCACCAGACTAGTACCCGAGCTGAGAGGTATGAGCTACGAGGAGTGACTGCAGGAATTAAACCTCACTTCGTTGGAAGACAGAAGAGTTAGGGGGGACATGATCACCACATTCAAGATTCTCAGGGGAATCGACAGGGTTGATAGAGACAGGCTGTTTAACACAAGGGGCACACGCACTAGGGGACACAGGTGGAAACTGAGTGCCCAAATGAGCCAAAGAGATATTAGAAAGAACTTTTTAGTGTCAGAGTGGTTGACAAATGGAATGCATTAGGAAGCGATGTGGTGGAGGCTGACTCCATACACAGTTTCAAGTGTAGATGTGATAGAGCCCATTAGGCTCAGGAAATGTACACCTGTTGATTGACGGTTGAGAGGCGGGACCAAGAGCCAGCGCTCAACCCCCGCAAGCACAACTAGGTGAGTACACACACACACCACACACACATACACGACACACACACACACACACACACACACACACACACCACACACACACACACACACACACACACACACACACACACACACACAACACCACACACACACACACACACACACACACACACACACACACTTGAACAGGTTGCAGAGATGGTCAGGAAATAGCTAATGGAGTTCAACATCAGTAAATGTAAAATTATGGAAATGGGATCAGGTGATAGGCGACCAAGGGACAGTACACAATGAAGGGAAACTGCCTACCTGTAACGATTCGAGAAAGAGACCTAGGAGTGGATGTGACACCTAATCTAACTACTGAGGCACATATAAATAGTATAACGACAGCAGCGTACTCTACACTGGCGAAAATTAGAACTTCTTTCAAAAACCTGAGTGAGGAGGCTTTTAGGGCGCTTTACACTGCCCCGTGAGACCAGTCTTAGAGTATGCCGCGCCATCATGGAGCCCCCACCTGAAGAAAAAACATAAGGAAACTGGAGAAGGTTCAGAGTTTTGCGACGAGGCTTGTCCCTGAGTTACGAGGATGGGATATGAAGAGCGTCTGAAGGAACTGATCTTACGACACTAGCGAAAAGAAGGGCGAGAGGAGATATGATAGGGACATATAAAATACTCAGGGGAATTGACAAAGTGGAAATAGATGAAATGTTCACACGTAATAATAACAAAAACGAGGGGACATGGGTGGAAACTGGAAACTCAGACGAGTGACAGAGATGTTAGGAAGTTTTCTTTTAGCGTGAGAGTAGTGGAAAAATGGAATGCACTTGGGGAACAGGTCGTGGAAGCAAACTCTATTCGTACCTTTAAAATTAGGTATGATAGGGAAATGGGACAGGAGTCATTGCTGTAAACAACCGATGGCTGGAAAGGCGTGATCCAAGAGTCAATGCTCGATCCTGCAAGCACAAGTAGGTGAGTACATATATGGGAGTACACACTCACACATGTCTTTGATACAGTACCGCACATGAGACTGCTATTCAAACTCGAGAGGCAGGCGGGGGTGGGAGGAAAGGCCCTAGCATGTATAAGGAACAACCTATCGGGAAGAAGCCAGAGAGTTACGGTAAGGGGCGAGAAGTCGGACTGGCGAACAGTAACGAGTGGAGTAACTCAAGGATCGGTGCTGGGTCCAATTCTATTTCTAATGTATGTTAATTAACAACATGTTTACAAGGAGTAGAATCCTACATGTCGATTTTCGCGGATGATGCAAAGTTGATGAGAAGAGTTGTGACAGATGTGGATTGTAGGATCCTCCAAGAGGACTTAACAGGTTGCAGAGAAAGGGCTACTGGAGTTCAACACGAGCAAATGTAAAGTTTTGGAAATGGTACTAGGTGATAGGAGACCAAAGGGACAGTACGCAATGAAGTGGAACTGCCTACCTGTGACGACGCGAGAAAGAGACCTGGGTGTGGACGTAACACCTAATCTATCTCCTGAAGCACATGTAAATAGGATAACGACAGCACCATACTCAACTCTGGCAAAAGTTAGAACATCATTCAGAAACCTAAGTAAGGAGGCATTTAGGGCGCCTTTCACTGCTTACGTGAGGCCAGTCTTAGAGTATGCCCTCTCATCATAGAGTCCGAATCTGAAGAAACACATAAGGAAATTGCAAAAGGTTCAGAAGTTTGCATCGAGCCTCGTCGCAGCGTTACGAGGGATGAGGTATGAAGAGCGTCTGACGGAACTGAACCTTACGACACTAGAAAAGAGAGGGGTGATATGATAGGAACGTATAAAGTACTCAGGGGAATTGACAGAGTGAACATAGACGAAATGTTCACACGGAAGAGTAACAGAACGAAGGGACACGGGTGGTAGCTGGAAACTCAGATGAGTCACAGGGATGTTAGTAAGTTTTCTTTTAGCGTGAGAGTAGTGGGAAAATGGAATGCACTTAAGGAACTGGTTGTGGAAGCAAATTTATTCATAATTTTAAAATTAGATATGATAGGGAAATGGGACAGGAGTCATTGTTGTAACAACCGATGGCTCGAAAAGCGGGATCCAAGAGTCAATGCTCGATCCTGCAGACACAAATAGGAGAATACAAATAGGCGAGTACACACACCACACACACACATACCACACACACACACACACACACACACACACGCACACACACACATACACACACACACACACACACACACACACACACACACACACACACACACACACACACACACACACACACACACACACACACACACACATACATGTAAATATAACTGATATATGTAAATGATCTCCCGGAGGGTATAGATTCATTTCGCTCAATGTTTGCGGACGAAGCCAAAATTATGAGAAGGATTAACACAGAGGAGGACTGCTTAAGGCTTCAAGAAGACCTAGACAAGCTGAAGGAATTGTCAAACAAATGGTTATTAGAGTTTAACCCAAGCAAGTGTAATGTAATGAAGATAGGTGTAGGGAGCAGGAGGCCAGATACAAGGTACAATCTGGGAGATGAAATACTTCAAGAGTCAGAGAAAGAAAAAGAATTGGGGGTTGATATCACGCCAGACCTGTCTCCTGCAGCCCATATCAAGAAGATAACATCAGCGGCATATGCCAGGCTGGCCAACATAAGAACGGCATTCAGAAACTTGTGTAAGGAATCATTCAGGACTTTGTATACCACATATGTTAGGCCAATCCTGGAGTATGCAGCCTCTGCATGGAGTCCATATCTATTCAAGGATAAGACCAAAGTGGAAAAGGTTCAAAGGTTTGCCACCAGACTAGTACCCGAGCTGAGAGGTATGAGCTACGAGGAGAGACTACGAGAATTAAACCTCACTTCGCTGGAAGACAGAAGAGTTAGGGGGTACATGATCACCACATTCAAGATTCTCAAGGGAATCGATAGGGTAGATAAAGACAGTCTATTTAACTCAAGGGGCACACGCACTAGGGGACACAGGTGGAAACTGAGTGCTCAAATGAGCCACAGAGATATTAGAAAGAACTTTTTTAGTGTCAGAGTGGTTGACAAAGGGAATGCATTAGGAAGTGATGTGGTGGAGGCTGACTCCATACTCTGTTTCAAGTGTAGATATGATAGAGCCCAATAGGCTCAGGAACCTGTACACCTGTTGATAGACGGTTGAGAGGCGGGACCAAAGAGCCAGAGCTCAACCTTTGCAAGCACAATTAGGTGAGTACACACACACACACACACACACACACACACACACACACACACACACACACACACACACACACACACACACACACACACACACACACACACACACACACACACACAATCATTAGAGGAAGGGGTAGTAAGGACAAAGGGGAAAGGGAACAGGTTCCTGAAAATTGTATATACCAACATAGATAGAGTGAGATAAAAAAATACTGGAGCTGAGAGATATAATTTAGCTGATGGTCCTAGATATTGACGCACTAAAAGAGACGAAACTTGAAGAAAATATTTGAAATGAGGTCGTATTCCCAAGAGGCTACTCAGTTTGGAGACATGATAGAAAAACTAGGAAGGGGGGAGGAGTGGCTGTGCTGGTGAAAGAACACCCGAAGGTAACTGAGTTAATAACCGAAACCCTCGAGAAGTTGAAATATTGGCATTGCAGGTCTGGAATCAGGATGATAAACCCGATAATCGTAAATGCCTACAGCCCACCAGCAAGCTATACACGGAAGAACTGGATGACAAAATGAGAGGGCCTCATAATGGCCAGGAGAGAGATTATAGTTAAAGAAGATTAAGATAAATCACGATTATTGGCACTGGGGGAGTTTCAACTTGAAAGCAATGGATTGGGAGGCCTACGAAGCAAGAACGGAGGACACTTAGACAGGTAGATTTGTTAACCTCATTCTGGAGACCTTCTTGTGTCAACACGTCATGCAGGCAACAACAATGAAGAAAGGTGATGTTCCTTCAATACTGGATCTAATATTCACCAGGAAAGAAGAAAAACCAGTACCTCCCTTGATTAGGAAAGGGAGGGAGGTACTCGCAAATATATCGGTATCTCGCAAATATATCTATATATATGGAGGTATATCGCAAATATATTTATATATATGGAGGTATATCGCAAATATTTTTTGCGATATAATCTAGAAGAGAATGAGGAAATATAAACAGTTGTTAAACTCGATTTCAATAGAGGCTACTATTGGGAACTTCGATTTTTTGCAATGAGTTTAATTATACACACTGGACACTAGGGAAGTTAATGAGATGTATGCCAAAGTTTGCAAAATATACGATGAAGGAACACAAACATTCATACCAAAACAGTGATGCAGGACCAGGAAACAGAATTGGTTTAACAGAAATTGTGAGAGGGCCAGAGAAGATGAGACAAGAAAATGGGCTATATTTCGGAAGAGAACTAACCCGCAAATATTCCAGCAATTGAAGCAAGAACGAAACAATTACACTGCGGTGAGGAGAGAGGCAGAAAGGCTCTCTGAGAAAGATATAACAGACAAATGTAAAACAGATCCAGGAATTTTATATAAATTCGTTAAAAGCAAGCTGCATGAAAAGAATAAAATCCAGAGATTGAGAATAGGAAACAGGACTATTGATAATGAAAAAGAAATGTGTAAAATATTAAATGAACAGTTCCTAAGTGTGTTGGTTCAAAATGAGGATTTCAGAGAGCCGGACCAAATAACAATTCCATAACATGCCATAGAACATATAGCGGTAACTCAAGACATAGTAAAAAATTACGCATGGGGCTAGGAAGAAATAAAACGGTTGGACCTGATGGAGTTTCTCCTTGGGTGCTGCGAGAATGCACAACATAGCTGAGCATTCCACTTAAATTAATTAAATTAATATTCCAGACATCCTTGTGCACATCAATCATAGCCGATATGTGGAAACAATGCAAACACAGTGCCAATCTTTAAAAATAATAGTCGAGAGGAACCTCGAAATTATAGACCAGTAATATTAATAAGCGTGGTAGTCAAAAGACTAGAAAAATAGTTAAAGCGAAATGGGTTGAACACCTAGAAAGTAATGACACAATAACGGAGAGACAGTGTGGTTTTCAAACTGGAAGATCCTATGTAAGAAATCTACTTAGCTTTTATTATAGAGCCACAGAGATACTACAGGAAAGAGGTTGTTGGGTTGACTGTGTCTATCTGGACCTAAAAAATGCGTTTGATAGAGTCCCTCACAAGAGGCTCTTCTGGAAACTGGAACATGCTGGAAAGGTGACAGGGAGACGTCTGACATGGATGAAAAATTTTCTAACTGACAGACAGATTAGGACAGTAATCAGAGACAGTGTATCAGACTGGAGGAGTGTTACTAGCGGGGTACCGCAGGGTTCAGTTCTTGCACTAGCAAAGTTCATCGTCTGCCTCTACATAAATGATCTACCAAAAGGAACACAGAATGATATGAACATGTTTGCGGGTGATGCTAAGATACTAGGGAAGACAGGAGATGGAGATAATTCTAATGTCCTTCAAATCATCTAGATAAAATTAGTACTTGGTGTTACAAGTGGCAAATGGAATTATAGAAATGGAAAATTAAAGTTAAAAAGTTAAGTATGGCAAAAACTAGACCACACACAACTTACAAATTATGTGGAAATTAATTAAAGAACTCTAATACAGAACTAGACCATCGGATGCTTTTGGGTAGTAAGCTGACGCCAGAGGAACACATAAAGAACATTGTGAGAGGAGCGTATGCGTCGCTTTCCAATTTCAGACATGCTTTTAATTATATGTATAGTGAAATACTAAAGAAAGTGTTTATGAATTTTTGAGACCAAACTTTGGAATCTGCAGCAATTGTATGGTGCTCAAATCTCAAGAAGCACGTAAATAAACTGGAAAAGGTGCAACGGCATGCTACAAAATGGCTTTTCCAGAACTGAAAAAAACAAGAGTTACGATAGAGACTTGAGGCGNTTCTATAGTAAAGACCTCCTGGAACCTTTTGTTGAGTTCTTCACACACATCTTTGTCATTCTCTGTGTACCTGTCCTCACCCATTCTAAGTTTCATCACCTGTTCCTTCACTGTTGTTTCCTCCTGATGTGACTGTGTAGTAGCTTTGGTTCGGTCTTGGCTTTGTTAGCTATATCATTTTCATACTTTTTCTCAGCTGCTCTTCTCACACTAACATACTCGTTCCTGGTTCTCTGGTATCTCACTCTACTTTTTGGTGTTCTGTTATTACGGAAGTTCCTCCACGCCCTTTTGGTCAGCTCCTTTGCTTTCATACATGCCATATTAAACCACGGATTTTTCTTTTGCTTCACGGTTTTTTCCAGTTGGACTGGGACAAACCTGCTTACAGCCTCCTTACACTTTTGGGTGACATAGTCCATCATGTCTTCTACGGACTTAGTTCTGAGTTTTGTGTTCCATGCTATATCCCACAGGAATTTATTCATCTCCTCATAGTTTCCCTTTCGGTTAGCCAGCCCTTTGTTTCCCAGTTCTTCGGGGGAGATAATTCCTAGCTCAACCAGGTACTCAAAGCTCAATACACTATGATCACTCATTCCCAAGGGGGCTTCCAACTTAACTTCCCTTATATCCGACTCATTTAGGGTAAATATCAGATGAAGCAAAGCTGTGTGTGTGTGTGTGTGTGTGTGTGTGTGTGTGTGTGTGTGTGTGTGTGTGTGTGTGTGAGTGGTGTGTGTGTGTGTGTGTGTGTGTGTGTGTGTGTGTGTGTATGTGTGTGTGTGGTGTGTGTGTGTGTGTGTGTGTGTGTGGTGTGGTGTGTGTGTGTGTGTGTGTGTGTTGTGTGTGTGTGTGTGTGTGTGTGTGTGCGTGTGTGTACTCACCTAGATGTACACTCTCCTAGTTGTACTTGCGGGGGTTGAGCTCTGGCTTTTTGGTCTCGCCTCTCAACTGTCAATCAACTGGTGTACAGATTTCTGAGCCTACTGGGCTCTATATTTACGATTGAAACTGTATATGCAGTCAGCCTCCACCACATCACTGCCTAATGCATTCCATTTACTAACTACTCTGACACTGAAAAAGTTCTTTCTAATGTCTCTGTGGCTCATTTTGGAACTCAGTTTCCTCTTGTGTTCCCTTGTTCGTGTACCCCCCTCCCCCGTGTTAAATAATCCATCCTTCTCTACCCTGTCAATTCCCCTGGGAATTTTGTAAGTGGTGATCATGTCTCCCCGAACACTTCTGTCTTCCAGCGACGTGAGGTGCAGTTCACGCAGCCTGTCCTCATAACTCATGCCTCTTAGTTCTGGGACTAGCCAAGTGGCATACATGTGAACTTTTTCCAGCTTCGTCTTGTGCTTGACTAGGTACGGGCTCCATGCAGGGGGCTGCATCCTCCAGGGTTGGTCTTACATATGTGGTATACAAGGTTCTGAAGGATTCCTTACACAGGTTTCTGAAAGCAGTTCGGATGTTAGCCAGTGTGGCTGTGTAAGAACATAAGAACATAAGAACATAAGAACAAAGGCAGCTGCAGAAGGCCTATTGGCCCATACGAGGCAGCTCCTATTTATAACCACCCAATCCCACTCATATACATGTCCAACCCATGCTTGAAACAATCGAGGGACCCCACCTCCACAATGTTACGCGGCAATTGGTTCCACAAATCAACAACCCTGTTACTGAACCAGTATTTACCCAAGTCTTTCCTAAATCTAAACTTATCCAATTTATACCCATTGTTTCGCGTTCTGTCCTGTGTTGATACTTTTAATACCCTATTAATATCCCCTTTGTTATGTCCATTCATCCACTTGTAAACCTCTATCATGTCACCCCTAACTCTTCGCCTTTCCAGTGAATGCAAATTAAGCTTTGTTAATCTTTCTTCATATGAAAGATTTCTAATTTGGGAATTAACTTAGTCATCCTACGCTGGACACGTTCAAGTGAATTTATATCCATTCTATAATATGGCGACCAAAACTGAAC
>WNGS01108235.1:20285-32008 GCA_020271785.1 Procambarus virginalis | reverse complement strand
TTCTCTGGTGATGGTTTGGTTTTCTCAATTTTTTTTCATATGAAATGATAAAGCTAACCATTTCATTATGTATGAGGTCAAATTTTTTTTATTGGAGTTAAAATTAACCTAGATATATGACCGAACCTAACCAACCTACCTAACCTAACCTAACCTATTTTTATAGGTTAGTTATTAGGTACACGAAAAAGTTAGGTTAGGTTAGGTTAGGTAGGTTAGGTAGTCGAAAAAACATTAATTCATGAAAACTTGGCTATTAGGCAAATATGGCCTTGCATAGTAGGCTGAGAAGTGCGTTCTGGCTACTAGGTACGACATATATAATAATATATATATATATATATATATATATATATATATATATAATATATATATATATATATATATATATATGTCGTACCTAGTAGCCAGAACGCACTTCAGCCTACTATGCAAAGCCCGATTTGCCTAATAGGCCAAGTTTCATGAATTAATTGTTTTTCAACTACCTAACCTACCTAACCTAACCTAACCTAACTTTTTCGGCTACCTAACTAACCTAACCTATAAAGATAGGTTAGGTTAGGTTAGGTAGGGTTGGTTAGGTTGGTCATATATCTACGTTAATTTTAACTCCAATAAAAAAAAATGACCTCATACATAATGAAATGGGTAGCTTTATCATTTCATAAGAAAAAAAATTGAGAAAATATAATAATTCAGGAAAACTTGGCTTATTAGGAAATCTGGCCTTGCATAGTAGGCCAAAAACTGAGTTCTGGCTACTAGGTACGACATATATATATATATATTATATATATATATATATATATATATATCTATATATATATATATATATATATATATATATATATATTATAACACCACTAGCTGTACTTGCCATGCGTTGCTGTGGCTCAGTCTGGTTAAATGGAAAATAATGAAATGAGAGAGCGCACATTTCTAATATGTTTAATTTCACAATGCTTGTGGGTATACAATATTTTTTATTGTTCCATTGTCTGTGGAGATATAGTGATTGTCTGGTTTGCCGACTCTAGAACACGCATCATATAATTGTCCATGTGAGAAGTAATCCGTGTCTAAATATAAACTGAACAATTCTAAAGATTGGTCTGAGCTTTTTGATGGAAATTCCAAACGCCAATTGAGTTGAAAATTAGTCTCTTAAATTGAAATGGCATATCTGTTGGAATCATAGGAATGCGAGGAATTAGGACATCTTCACCTTTGAAAAGTCTTGTCAAGTTCGTCGCTTCTACGACGTTGCTGATTATTTTTTTTGCTGCAAGGCACGTGGTGTTACAAAGTTTTGGCTGGTTGATATATCGCAACATGATAATTGGCACGCAGATTTTCAATTGACGTACGTGTGGTGGTATCCCTGGCAGATCGAGTGAAATAAAAAATTCTGTTGGATAATTAACCGCTTCATCTGCTTCCTCAACAGTGTCGACGGACTTGTATGTGACTGCCTCGCTTTGGATGTTAGACTGAATAATATTGTTAAGTTGTTAGACGTCTTTGTTCTTGGCAGCAAGAACAGCTCGTTCACTCAGCCAATCGTGATTCTTATAATTGGTTTGAATATTGGGAAATACTTTTTCTACCAATTCTTCTTTTGACGTCACTAAATTGTAAACGTTATGAGGCAATGAAATTCGTCCAGAGGTCACATCAACCGGCACGTTTCCGTTCCCAATTTCCAGAAATTGATGTGAGAATATCTCAGCTGATGAGTCTTTTTTGCAGTTGAACATGCATATTTGTAGTTAATTTTAACATCTTTACGTGGCGCCTCAGAGTTGAGTATTTCAGGCAAGCATTTATTTCGTCCGCTGATGTCGATCGAGGAATTACAGGTAATGTTTGCCTGAAATCTCCTGCAAGCAATATTAATGCGTTCACAAATGAATGACGTTTCCACGCAAATCTTGCAATGATAATCAAGAGCTTCGAGCGACTTTTTGTGGGTCATTGTGCATTCATCCCAAACAATACGTTTACATTTGCACAATGCTTTTCCTATGCCGGATGCTTTGGATATGTTGCACGTGGGAGTTTAAATTAATCGAATGTTCAGTGGCAATTTCATAGCTGAAGTAGCAGTTCCTCCACCTGGTAGCAATGTCGCAGCTATTCAGGACTATGTAAGAGCTAAAGTTATGCCATTTTGAGATCGAAATGCTGTCAGAATCAATCTAATTAGGAAGGTTCTACAGTTCCTCCTGGGGGCATCTAAAAAGATTTGTCCAAACCCGTTATTAACAGTTTGAATTATTTGATTGTAAATGCCCTTTCGCTCAAGCGCTAGCTTAGGAATATTTGACTGCACATACGACAACAGATCACCCATGTTGTAATTTTATTCACGACGCAATTCTACATCGAACGAAGCAGCAACAGATCCATTCAGTGATGGTATTTCCAATTGATTTAGAACTTTGTTCGCGATTTCTAAGCACAAATCTTCAGTCATTATCAACGCTTCTTTGTAGATTTCTGATGTAAAATCTATGTTCATATTTGAATTTTCCTTTCATATTCGACGGATAATATCTTCAGCCATGTGCGATTTATATTTCTCCCATAACTCTGATGTAGACAAAGGAGAGCAGGTGGTCAATATGATTGCAAACAATGTTCGAATTTGATTTGGATGTGACGTATTGGACGCGTCATTAATTCATACATCCCAGTGTCGGTTGTTCTCCAATAAATTAAGAGCTTGACATGCACTACGGAAATTGGCATAAGTTATGCTGTTGACAAATATCAATTGCTGGAAAGACGTTGAACCGGACACATTTACCAACTGCATGCGAAGAAAGAAGCATTCATCTTGATTGGGATGCACCGTGTGCAGTCTGCCTATCATAGTTTATATAAATATGCCAGGTTGTCCGTCGACTCGCTCTCCATGTTTGCGTCGTTCAAATATTTTTCTACTCGCATTCTATGTGTAATACGTAATAAAGGGCAAACTGAAATATGTAACGAATTTCAGACAGGTATTCCTTCAGAGGGACATGACCAGGACAGTGGTAATACAGGCAGCAGGTGCAAGGAAAAGGCGCAGAGTGAAAGGAGCCAGGGAACCTCAACCCCCAACCCAGCAATCCCATGGGGGAAGTGTGGAACCCCAACTCAGCACCTCGGGAACCCCAGGGGGGACTGCAACATCGCAACTCACCACCCTATAGGAGAGGAGTTCCACCATTCCACCCTCCTTCCCTATCTCGAGTACCCCCCATCCCTCCCACCCCCTGGTCTTCCTCCTGCCCCAAGCCGGCCCAGACACGAACAAATTCCTCCATCCCCCACCCCAGTTCTAAGCCATCCTCCCCCTGCTCCTCCTTCCCCCACCCCCACCCCCCTCAGAACCCAGGGTAACTTCCCCACAGGAGGATGAGCCTACCTAAGCAGCAATGCCCATGGAGCAGCTTCCTGCACTAGTGGGGACGGTGGGTGCAAATGGACATAGGAAAGTGAGCTTCAAGATAATGTACTCAAACATAGATGGGATTACCAACAAAGCAAGTGAACTGGCAGAAAGGGCGCAGAAAGAAAACCCAGATGTAATAGGACTCACAGAAACAAAATTGTCAGGAGTCATAATAAATGCTGTGTTTCCAGAGGACTTTTATATAGTAAGGAAAGAGAGAGATGGGAGAGGAGGAGTAGTGGCTCTGCTGATAAGGAAGGACTGAAGCTTTGAAGAGATGGAAATTCCGGGCTGCGACGGATTCAGAGATTACATAACAGGAACTATGACAATTGGTTGACCTAAGATAATAGTGGCAGTCATTTACAACCCACCATTAAATGACAGAAGCCCTAGACAAGAGTTCGACAGAAACACCATGGCTACCATTAACATAATAGAGAGAGCAGCTTCAGTTGCTTGCGGGAATGGATCCAGACTCTTAATCATGGGCGATTTCAACAATTGAAAGATAGACTGGGAGAATGGGGACCCAGATGGAGGTGAAGACACATGGAGATCTAAACTTTTGGAAGTGAGTACAAGGAACTTTCTGGGCCAACATGTCAAGGGGCCTACAAGAATGAGAGGAAATGACGAACGCTGGTTCGTCATTTCCTCTCATTCTTGTGAGCCCCTTGACATGTTGGCTCGACCTGATTTTAACCTTAAATGGCTCAGAAATAAGGGAAGTCAAATATGAAGCCCCCATAGGAATGAATGACCACAGTGTATTGATATTTGAGTATCTGGTGGAAGTAGGGATAACCTATCCAAGGATGGGATTGGAAGGAAAAAGACTAAATTACCGAAGAGGAAAATATGATGAGATGAGGAACTTCCTAAAGGTAATACCACAACCCGTCCTCGCAAATTCATATAGTCAATATTGACTTATTAGTTACCTGCATAGGTGACATACTAAACATAATAGTTTCCCTTGAAAATCTTCATAGAAAACACCGACCTTACCTAACCTACTTAGTATGTTAAAATAAGCATCTTATAGCTTCGTAATTACAATTGTTACTTAACCTATTATAGATATAGGTTAGGTAATAATTGTAATTACGAAGCAATAAGATGCTTATCTTAACATACTAAGTAAGTTAGGTAAGGTCGGTGTTTTCTATGAAGATTTTCAAGGGCAACTACTATGTTAAGTATGTCACCTATGCACTTATTTAATAAGTCAATATTGACTATACGAATTTGCGAGGACGGGTTGAATACCATGGGAAACAGAACTCAGAGAAAAGATTGTACAGGATATGATGGATTATGTCGCTCAGAAGTGTCAGGAGGCTGCAGACAGGTTTTTCCCTGTCCAAAAAGTGAAAATTGAAAAGCAATAGAAGAATCCGTGGTTCAACCAGGAATGTTCAGCAGCGAAGCAATTGAGTAAAAGAACATGGCGAAACTACAGGAACAACAGAGCACAAGAGAGCAGGGAGAGATACCAGAGGGCCAGAAATGAGTACATCAGAGTGAGGAGAGAAGCAGAGAGGCAGAATGAAAATGACATCGCGAGTAAAGGTAAGACCCAACCAAAACTGCTCCACAGCCACATCAGGAGGAAAACAGCAGTGAAGGAACAAGTGATGAAACTGAGAAAAGGGGAGAACAGATACATAGAGGACGATAAAAAGGTGTGTGAAGAACTCAACAAGAGCTTCCAGGAGGTCTTCACAATAGAACAAGGAGAGGTCCTTGCACTAAATGAGGAGGCAAACCGAACAAACTTGGA
Organism: Procambarus virginalis; assembly: GCA_020271785.1. Classification (NCBI taxonomy): domain Eukaryota; kingdom Metazoa; phylum Arthropoda; class Malacostraca; order Decapoda; family Cambaridae; genus Procambarus; species Procambarus virginalis. The sequence goes on along the minus strand of WNGS01108235.1, from coordinate 26,777 downwards.
GGAAATTTACCTCACCAGTGATGAGGTCAACAGAATCTGTTGGAGCTGAATGTGTCAAAGGCTGTTGGGCCTGACATAGTCTCACCGTGGATTCTAAAAGAAGGTGCAGAAGCACTAAGTGTGCCATTGTCTATGGTGTATAACAGGTCACTGGAAACGGGAGACCTTCCGAAAACTGGAAGACAGCTAATGTAGTCCCAATTTACAAAAAGGGTGACAGGCAAGAGGCACTGAATTACAGGCCAGTTTCCCTAACTTGTATACCATGCAAGGTGATGGAGAAGATTGTGAGGAAAAGGCACGTAGAGCATCTGGAGGGAAACAGCTTTGTAACACACCACCAACATGGATTCAGAGATGGTAAATCGTGCCTCACAGGCCTAATTGAATTTTATGACCAAGCAACATAAATTAGGCAGGAAAGAGAAGGATGGGCAGACTGCATTTTCTTGGACTGTTAGAAAGCCTATGGCATAGTACCTCACAAAAGGCTGTTACAAAAGTTGGAGCAGCAGGCAGGAGTAAAAGGTAAGGTGCTCCAGTGGATAAGGGAGTATCTAAGCAATAGGAAACAGCGAGTAACCGTGAGGGGGGAGGCATCAGAGTGGCGAGATGTCACCAGCGGAGTCCCACAGGGCTCTGTACTCGGACCCTTCCTGTTTCCAGGGGAATAGACCCATTCCTCACAATGTTTGCTGACGATGCGAAAATTATGAGAAGAATCAAAACAGATGAAGATAGACAGAGACTACAGGACGACCTGGACAAACTGAAGGAATGGTCTAAAAAATGGCTGCTAAAGTTCAACTCAGGAAAGTGTAAAGTAATGAAATTAGGCGACGGGAGCAGAAGGCTGAACACAAGGTACTATCTGGAAGGTGAAATCCTACAAGAGTCAAATAGAGAGAGAGATCTGGGAGTCGATATCACACCGAACCTGTCCCCAGAGGCCCACATCAAAAGGATATCATCAGCGGCATATGCTAGACTGGCCAATATGAGAACTGCCTTTAGAAACTTGTGTAAGGAATCGTTCAGGACCCTGTATACCACTTATGTAAGACCAATCCTGGAGTATGCAGCTCCAGCCTGGAGTCCATAACTAGTTAAACACAAGACGAAGTTAGAGAAGATCCCGAGGAATGCCATCAGACTGGTCCGGGAACTGAGAGGAATGAGTTACGAGGAAAGGCTAAGGGAGATGAACCTCACAACCCTGGAAAACAGGAGAGTAAGGGTAGGCATGATAACCACCTACAAAATTCTCAGGGGAATTGACAGGGTGGACAAATACAAACTCTTCAGCACGGGTGGGACACGAACAAGGGGACACAGGTGGAAACTTAGTACCCAGATGAGCCACAGAGACGTTAGAAAGAATTTTTTCAGTGTCAGAGTAGTTAACAAATGGAATGCATTAAGTAGTGCTGTGGTGGAGGCTGACTTCATACACAGTTTCAAATGTAGATATGATAAAGCCCAATAGGCTCAGGATTCTGTACACCAGTTGATTGACAATTGGGACTAAAGAGCCAGAGCTCAACCCCCGCAAACACAACTAGGTGAGTACGTAGGCACTTCCGAATACAGCAGTGTTTTCGCAAACGCGTCATTTTGACAAGACATGATGAATCCACCCGCTGTAGCCGGTGGATTCATAGCTGTTTGTTGCACATTTGCGGCTGTGAAATAAACGCGTTGTCCAATTTTTGTTTTCAAAACAAAAACAAAAACCACTAACGAAATATTTCAATTTAAACACAGATCAATCGACACAGCTCAAATTCACCGCCAATTGAAATGAAAAATAAGAACAGTTAAAAAAACTAAATGAAAAACAATGAAAAAAGAAACAAATAAGCTATACCCACGAAATGAACGGTATGGTAAACAACACAACTCAAATCCAACGCAACGTCACACAAAACAATTAAATCAAAATGAAAATAGATCAAAATCTATGAAAATTCAATTTATCAGTGCAATCGGGAACATTGAAATGGAATGCGAAATGGAAGAGGTTCAGCTGAGCCACAGCAACGCGTGGTCGGGTACAGCTAATATATATTTATAAATGTTCGTTTGTTCAAAATCGCTAATCTTCGAAAGTTTTTCACCGACTGCTTTGAAATTTTCACACAATATTTCAGTAACATCCGAGCGGTTTTTTATACATACTATATAGATGTCACATCTGTGACGGAAAAAAACATGCTTCTTTTGAAAAACTGGGGTTTTCATTTGTTTTTCATGTGAGAGAAATCTTCGAAACCTCTTTACCGATTGCTTTGGAATTTTGACACAACGTTGCATTCGAATAGGCGCGTCTTTTAAAATACCAACTATATAGATGTCTTGGCTGTGACAGGTAAAAGCACGTTTTTCTCAAAAACATCGCCATCTGTTGCACGATATAGCAACACACACGTTATGTTAAATATGTTATGAATTCTATTCCAATGTTTCCGATTACATTATATATTGAATTTTCATCGATTTAGATTTATTTTAATTTTCATTTAACTATTTTGTTTCACATTGTGATGGAATTGAGCTTTTCTGTTTACCATACCATTCATTTCGTAAGTATAAGTATCTCACCTATGCCAGGTAAAAACAAAATAATTTTTTTTTAAGAAACAGCGCCATCTGTTGCACGTAAGAGCCACACATGCTGTACTATATATGTTACGATTCTATTTCAATATTTCCGATTGCATTGACAATTTAAATTTTCCTACATTTCGATTTATTTTCATTTTGATTTAATTATTTTGTGTGACATTGCGTTGGAATTGAGCTGTGTTGTTTACCATACCGTTCAATTCGTGAGTATAGTTTTTTCATTGTTTTTCATTTCGTTTTATAATTGCCTTTATTATATTTCAGTGATTGGAAAATCAGATCATTTGGTATTCCCAATTATATGAGGTAAACATCACATCATTTGGTAATACATCAGACGACGCAGTAGGGAATGGTGGGGAGGTCGAGGGGATGGGAGTGGTGGATGGTACTGAGGACGAGGGGAAAGGGAGGGGGTAATGGTGGGAAGGACGAGGGGACGGGGTGTTGGGGATAGTGGAGATGAGGGGACAGGGGAATGGAGAATGGTGGGAAGGACAAGGGGACAGGAGAGTGGGGGATGGTTGGAGGACGAGGGGACATGGGAGGGGTGAATGGTGGGGAGGACTGCGAGACAGAGGGAAGGTTGCTGTGATCGGGTACAGCTAGTGTGTGTATATATATATATATATATATATATATATATATATATATATATATATATTATATATATATATATATATATATATATATACATGTCGTACCTAGTAGTCAGAACGCGCTTATCAGCCTACTATGCAAGGCCCGATTTGCTAATAGGCCAAGTTTTCATGAATTAATTGTTTTTCGACAACCCAACCTACCTAACCTAACCAAACCTAACATTTCGGCTACCTAACATAACCTAACCTATAAAGATAGGTTAGGTTAGGTTAGGTAGGGTTGGTTAGGTTCGGTCATATATCTACGTTATTTTAGCTCCAATGAAAAAAAAATGACCTAATACATAATGAAATGGGTAGCTTAATCATTTCATAAGAAAAAAAATTGAGAAAATATATTAATTCAGAAAAACTTGGCTTATTACGCAAATCGGGCATTGCATAGTAGGCCAAAAAGTGAGTTCTGGCTACTAGGTACGACATATAGATATATATATATATTATATATATATATATATATATATATATATATATATATACACAAATATATATATATATATATATACACACAAATATATATATATATATATATATATACATATATGTATATATATATATATATATATATATATATATATATATATATATATATATATATATGTCGTACTAGCAGCCAGAACGCTCTTCTCAACCTACTGTGCAAGCCTCGATTTGCCTAATAAGCCAAGTTTTCCTGAATTAATATATTTTCTCTATTTTTTTCTTATGAAAAGATAAAGCTACCTATTTCATTATGTATGAGGTCATTTTTTTTCATTGGAGTTAAAATTAACGTAGATATATGACCGAACCTAACCAACCCTACCTAACCTAACCTAACCTATCTTTATAGGTTAGGTTAGGTTAGGTAGCCGAAAAAGTTAGGTTAGGTTAGGTTAGGTAGGTTAGGTAGACGAAAAACAATTATTTCATGAAAACTTGGCCTATTAGGCAAATCGGGCCTTGCATAGTAGGCTGACAAGTGCGTTCTGGCTACTAGGTACGACATATATATATATATATATATATATATATATATATATATATATATATATATATATATATATATATATATACAAATATATATATATATATATATATATATATACATATATATATAATATATATATATATATATATATATATATATATATATATATATATATTATATATATATATATATATATATATATATATATATATAACTGAAAACTCACACCCCAGAAGTGACTCGAACCCATACTCCAGGAGCAACGCAACTGGTATGTACAAGACGCCTTAAACCACTTGACCATCACGACCGGACATAATGAGGTGATAGCCGAAGCTATTTGAACCACCCCACCGCCGGCACTCGGATAGTTATCTTGGGCATAGCATTTTACCAAATCACCTCATTCTTTGGGGACCATTCAGGCTTGTTCGCATTTGTGTTCCTCACGTGTGCCCCAAAGAATGAGGTGATTTGGTAAAATGCTGTGCCCAAGATAACTATCCGAGTGCCGGCGGTGGGGTGGTTCAAATAGCTTCGGCTATCACCTCATTATGTCCGGTCGTGATGGTCAAGTGGTTTAAGGCGTCTTGTACATACCAGTTGCGTTGCTCCTGGGAGTATGGGTTCGAGTCACTTCTGGGGTGTGAGTTTTCAGTTGTATCTAGTCCTGGGGACCATTCAGGCTTGTTTGCATTTGTGTTCCTCACGTGTTGCCCCAAAAAATGAGGTGATTTGATAAAATGCTATGCCCAAGATTACCATCCGAGTGCCGGCGGGGAAGTGGTTCATATAGCCTCGGCTATCACTTCCTTTTGTCCGGTCGTGATGGTCAAGTGGTTTAAGGCGTCCCTGTACATACCAGTTGCGTTGCTCCTGGGAGTATGGGTTCGAGTCACTAATCTATCGATATAAATGCCTGTGTGTTGATCTCTATGATCTATTGATATAAATGCCTGTGTATTGATCTTCATGATGTATATATATATATGCCTGAAATTTGATTACTGATTTATATATGACATGCCTGTGTACTGAATAATATCATATACGTGAAGTGATTGCCAGTGATATCTCTGTGAGAGAAAAATTAGATATAAAGAAAAGTTCAGTGGACAAGTGAGTGCATTCACAGTAAATATTATTAAGAATAGAGTAATCTTTTGGTAGGTGGAAGTCACTGTGAGAGTATTGTGAATAAGATGTTGACCGTGAGGCCATTGAAATCATAAGTAAGCCATGTGATGGTTGAATACCGTGTTTTGAGAAAAGTTAAATAAACGGGGATCGTGACAGAATTAGAAAACAAGTACTAGTCTGTTCCCACGATCGCGAGGGGCCGCGGTCAGCTGATATTCTGACAGGTGATACGTGCCGATGTTACCATATCGGTGCGCTCTAGAATATTATGCTATGAATGGAGCAATTGTCATATATTAATCCTGATACATTGATGTATATATATATTTCTCGTTGTCTTTTAAGTAAAATACCAAAACTCTTTGGTGTTGATATCATCCCCTCCATTTATCTTGTGACCGTGTAATGAGGTAAAGTAGAGTGACCTGCCTGATACTATATTACTGGAATTTGCTCTTGCCACAATTACACCTGACCACTGCAGTGTTACTGGACATCTAGAAAACCAGTTGGGCCGCCCTTGAAGGCTGTGTAAGAGTTTCGGTGTCAGGGTGGGCCACAGATTGAGGGAACGATCTGTGCCCCACTCATCTTACAATTTAAAGGCCGGTTGTGAGACCGACTGGGTTACTCTCCGAGGCCAGCAGTGGAGCATAGAGAATCGAGGGAAGACCCGCCGAACGACATTGAGTAAGGGTTATTGTTGGAGCAACCACCTGGAAGGAGATCCAGTCTACTGTTGCTTTACCCTTCTCTAATGAGAACACCGTGAAACCCCGACCACTATATATATATAGATATATATATATATCTACAATATTTGTATATAAAAAAAAAATATATATATATATCTACTAGATATATATATATAGTATATATATATACATATATATATATATATATATATATTATGCGAACAAGCCTGAATGGTCCCAGGACCTAGATCAACTGAAAACTTCACACCCCAGAAGTGACTCGAACCCAGACTCCCAGGAGCAACGCAACTGGTATGTACAAGACGCCTTAAACCACTTGACCATCACGACCGGACAAATAGGGTGATAGCCGAGAGCTATATGAACCAACTTCCCCTCC
>WNGS01108223.1:0-15557 GCA_020271785.1 Procambarus virginalis | reverse complement strand
CTGGGTGATGATGGACTTGAGGTAGTTTGCAGTTGTGGTGAACCCCAATCCACAGATACCGTATGTAAGATAGGGATTAATTAGTGCCTTGTTGTATGGTGAGAGGAGAGTAGAGTTATGTTGAAACATAATATCTGTTTTTAAAGAGTATACCAACCGTATTAGAGACGAAGTTGTGTGTTGTATGTGGGTGTTGAAGTGTGAGCCTCTTGTCTAAGTATAGGCCAAGGAACTGTCCATATTGCCAGAGTGTTAACACTTGTTAATCTGAACACTGAATTGCATGCATTTGATGATTGGTTTCCAAATAAGATGTAGTAGGTCTTTTGTTTGTTTAGTGTGAGTATTGGTTGACATCTATTTCAACAGAAGTGATCTCAGGCAAGTACTGTGGAACCCTGAGAACAGGTTGTGAACACATATAGGGGGGTCTGGTAGCTGCATGGAATAGACAGATCGCACAGACTCGTATTCTGTGGCCCGGTGTTCACACGGATTCCCGAACCCAGGCAGAAACAAACATATGGGCAAAGTTCTTTCACCCTGAATCCCCTGTTACCTAGCAGTAAATAGGTACCTGTGGAGTTAGTCAGCTGTTACTGAGCTGCTTCCTGTGATGTGTGTGCATGTGTGAGAAAAAAAATAGTAGTTAGTAACAGTGAATTGACAGTTGAGTGAGGCGGGCACGAAAGAGCAAAGCTCCACCCCCACAAGCACAAGTATATGTGGATAACAAATACGGTGGAATATATACAGTGTGGTCAGGAAACAAGAGAGTAGTCTACACCGTCTGCTGACTTAGACCCATCAGTGAAAATGGAAATGGTAGCCAGGAGTGCCAAGAACATAATGTTCAAGGGAAACGGTGTGTTCAGAACTGTAGGAGGGGTAAAAGCTTTAGTCAATTGGGTCACATGTTTTAACAAAACTTAGGAAGGGGGGCCCTCCACCTGGGCGGAAACGGATGGAACGACTATCACGAGGAGAAATATTTAGGATATCACGAACCCTTGAATAGCAGACCTTGCAAGCGAAACAACTCAGCTAAAGAAAGAGGTAGGATGTGGAGGAACAGGGGTCCCCAGGGAGGTGTACAAAGTCAAAGTACGACATAAAGTGAGAGTGAGAGGGTGTTGTAGGAGGCTGCACGGCAAAGGCAAGGAAGGGCGAGTAGCATCAATGACGGATCTTGTGGAAACAGGATGCCGGTTTCAACATACAGCTTAAGAGAAGGAGTCAAATGAAAGGCACCAGAGCTAAGGCGTAAACCCAGTATGGTGCAAAGCATCACGACGGCGAAGAGGAGAAGGAGAGAGCAGATGCAGCTATGCATCGCGAAACATAATTGAGTTTATGACAGCATGAGAGAAGGAGTGTAAAAGAGGAGCCGTTCGTCTATCAGCTGCCCCACGAAGAAAGTTTGGGACAAAACCTTAAATAGGTTTAAGGGCCCTAAAACAGTCAACTCGGAGATGAGAGATATGGGGCGCACCAAGGACACAACGAGGTGTCAAAGATTAACCCCAAAACCTTAGCAGAACCTTTGTACAAAAGCGGATGACCATAAAGCGACAACGAGGGACGAAGAAGCAACGGACCTGCTTCCGAGTAAAAACCATAGCACGAGTTTGAGTTTGTAAGAGAAATTGATAGATGCAATTGGTGGTCCAGGACGACAGCACAATCAATTGACTAAGCCTTGAAGCCGCAGTTAGAGGAAAGGCGAGTAATCGCCTTGACAGCAACGGGTAAGCATCGTCAACAGAGGAGAGCTGAGAAAATAGCATGAGGGAAGGGAAAGACGACCATTGAGGCCGCAACCAGTAAAAAAAAAAAAAGAAATAGTGCTCCAGACTACACTACTTTGGGGCACACCTTCGGATTATAAAAAAACCATAAGCAGGCAGAGAGATGGGTACATAACCTCAACTCTAAAGTGACACCCCCCCGACTAGCGAGGACACTTGTGTAGGCAGAGTGGGATATGACCCCAGCGTGAAGGCTAAAAGAATTAAGTTGGGATAGAATATGGTATCTCCAGGTGGTGTCTTATGCGTTTCCAGGCCACATATACAGGACCGTCACGTCTACATGGGAAAACGTCTTCGCATCACAAGCAGTACGAATATAGACCCTCCAAGTTCACCAAGACACTCAGTCTTGCTGCGACACTTGTGAAAGACAAATTGACATGGGGAGTAGGTGGTGATAGTGTTCCTAAGAACACCTCAGCACGGCACCTTACCATACGCTTAAACAGCTTGCAAACAACTCGTTAGAGCAATAGGGTGTAAGTCCTTAGGGGATGTCACCAGAGCACCCTGGTTCTTAAAGGAAGAACAACCGCATCAAGCCAATCCTCAGGGACTGACGACAACTTCCAGATACGGTTATAAAGATTCAGTAAATACTGAAACGCGAATGAAGGAAGATGGGTGGCAGTATCTCATAATGAATGTAATCTGAGCCCACTGCCGTAGAACCGCACAGGGTCAGTGGAGACTGGAGTTCGTGGAGAGAGAAGGGATTGTTATAGGGAAGTCAAAGATGAGTACAGAAATCCAAAGCAACATGAGATCAAGAAGGGGCCTTTACGAATAAGGAAAGGTGGAGGGAGATGAACACGGCAAGATCTAACAGTCAAAAAGTGGGAACTCAGTTCAGTCACAACCGACACTGGATCCACCACAATACAACCCCACGGAGTTGAAAGACTAATGAGACATTTGGAGCCAAATTAAACTCAATCTTATTTAATTTTCTTGCATAGATCTGGGGCAAAAATGAAGTGTCGGACGTAACTGTGGAGACATAAGATTTCCAACTCTCACGTTTATCAGCACGGATGGTCCTACGGGGCCTAATCTGAGACTCAGTCCCTTCCCACAAAAGAAAAAAAAAAAAGGCAGCAGCTGTCTGTCGGCATACACGGGGATTTCTTCCACAGGTGCTACGTTTACAGTGGACAAACCCAATCACAGATCTGCATTCCACTTGGGATACGAACTTCAGCATGCCCCAGGAGTTATAGCGAGGAACAGAGCAGAAGAGAGCATTCCTAATATGTTGTCATGAAAAAGAAGGGTACCACGGGAGAGGCAAAGTGGGTGAATGGATTTCCCGTCAGGCCTTGGCGAACTGCCATCTAGGACGGATGAAGGGAGGGTGCAAAGAGAAATAGGGTGACAAGGGAGTGAGGGAAATGGCACTGTGATGGAGATCATCAAGAACCCGCCATGTGAAATCTAGAATATAGAGAAGACGAGTGGCAGAGCAGAAAGATGCAGGAGACAGGATCTAGGAGGAGGGTTCGAGTGCAAAAAACGAGAGTCAACATAGGGAGTGGGTCACCGAGGAATTCAGAAGAGAGGACGAACGGTTTGAGAAAGTGGCCTCGGGTGTTTTTCAGAACATCACCTAAGAGGGTATGTCGACAATTGTAATCACCCAGAAGGAGCACAGGATCCGGCAAGGATTCCAGTAGGTGTTTAAGATCATGAAGAGAAAGTGGGACATTTGGGGGAGATAACTGAGCAATGCAGACTGTATACCATTTTACTGCACAAAGATACGGCGCGCAGAACACTGAAGTGTGCGACTGAAGTCGGTGAAGGCTAAAAAAAGATAGGGGGAACGAAGGGAACATCAATACGAATCAAGAGAGCTGTAGAGCTAAGGGCCCCAGCAAGAGCTGGAAGGGGGGGAGAAAGGAATAAACCATGGAGGCGACCAGCGACGAGTGCCAAGTCATGCGAGAGTGGTCGCTCCTGGAGATCAGACACTCAAGTGGCAAAAACTGTGGTGATCAGGGAAATTGGCAGATAAAATCCACTGAATATTCCATTTGACGAATAGGCATTGTCAAGAATGAGAGAGAACACGGCAGCAGAGACCAGGGAAGCAAATCAACAGGCAGAGAAGAAACACAGCTATACCACCAAGCCCCCCCCCAGTATAAAAAGTCGGACTCGCTGCCGGCGCCATTGCTAGCTGGCCGCACACGGATTTGTTCCCGGAAAAACTCACGATTCTGAGCACCCATCAGCTCCATTCATCGCGGTTTTGTGAGGAAGAATACATCAGTACTCCGAGACCCAGACGGTACAATCTTGTTTTGAAGGAAACAATTCCGATTTCGTCTACAATTGACGGAGAAACGGCGTTGTTGATTACCTGCTGCCCAGCTGACTGGTATTTGCGCAACCCAGTACGCAGGCGACCCAAACTCTCGTACCGCTTTTTTTTTTTTTTGAGGACCGTATCACTGACCAGGTCACTTAGAGTCCTACCCTGAAGGGCGAGGCGATACCCTGCGGGCTTGCCACAAGGGGGCACCTTAGACGGTGTACTGAGCCTGAAAGGGAAAGGTAGACCAACAGCTCATTTAGGTGTTAGGTATCCCTGATTCCACCTGGGGGAATCATTCTACGACCTCCGTTGGAGGGGAATGAATTTCTCCAGGCCTAGGAGTGTCTCAGGCATTAGGTAGGGCAGTGATTCGGTTCTCACTACGTGGAGAGTCATGGGGAAGGCTAAGAGAAAGAGGAAATGGAGGCAGCTTTCAGACGAGGAGGGACGGTGGACCGAAGTGCAGCAGGCACCGAAGAAAACTGCTATCGAGGCTTCACCACTTGCTTCTACCAGCAAGACAGCAGACGTGATGGACCTAGAGAAACAGCATCAGTCTCACACCAGCAGTGTCAGACAATGCTCTCTGTCCACAACACAGCCACAGGACGACAGTATGAGACGGAGAGGACACCACCAGTCACACACCAGCAGTGTCAGACAAGCTTCTCTGTCACAACACAGCCACAGGACGACAGTATGAGACAGGAGAGGACACCACAGTCAACACCAGCCAGTGTCAGACAATGTACCTCTCTCCACAACCAGCCACAGGACAACAGTATGAGACAGGAGAGGACACCATCAGCCTCACACCAGACATCGCCAGACTCTGCACAGCTTCCAAAATTCAAGATAATGCAGACAGACCACTTTCCTACAGCATATGGAGTAGTACGGCAATGGAAAAAGAACAACCAGAGCTCAAACTTTCCATTACAGTCAACCTGAAAGGAGAAATAATAATAACACCACAAGACCAACAGACTGCAAATTACTTAGAAAAAGTAAGAGTCCTGCAAGGAAACCTGTATGCTTGGAAAAGCTGGACCCTTCAGAAAGACGCACACGAGTCGTGCTTTTGGATACCCAATCGACTTTCCCCTGGATCCAGTACTAGAACACAGGCAAATCCTGAATGCGGAACGATGCCGCACAAAAGTGGACAAGGCAGCGACACGTCAGGTTCTGGTGACCGTCATGGGACATGTGCCAGAAACATTCAGTCTTGGAAATTGGGGAACATACCGACAGAGACCATACGTCCCAGAACCCCTGCGCTGCTTCAGGTGTCAGAAATACGGCCACCATCAGTCACGCTGCACCGGACAGGAGAGATGCGGAGTGTGCAGCCTGAGACATCCAACCGCAGACTGTATAGCCAAGCACAAGGCAAACCAGGCCACAACAGCCAAATGTCCAAATTGTGGAGGCAAACATCATGCCTGGAACACAACCTGCTCTGCACGGAAAGAAAAAGTGCAGACAGCTCAGGCCAGGATAAACACACAGACCAGCACACATACACCAACACCAACGTCTGGAACACTCGTACACAGCCACAACAGACACTCACTCTCACAGAGCAAAACTTCCCGAATCTATAATTCCAAATCAGAAAATACACAAAGTGCTGCAGAAATACAGCAAATGCAAAAGAGCAAAAAAAAATTACTTTCGGAATCAACACAACAGATATACAGTTTTACCGAGGTCCAGCTGAAAAACATCGTGAAGATCATGGCAGAGACCATTATCAATTGCCTACAGATGACGCAGAACGCCTCACAGCAACAGACTCAAGAAATCACTTGTGTGATAATGGACAAGATCGTGCAGCAGACCACAGTTACACAAGAAATAGACAGTCTGAGACAAGACGGAGCACAAGAGGACAAACAACGCAACATGGACATACAGACTTCCAACAACAGTCGGGTAGTCAAGACACCAGAACATCAACATTTACAAAAGCAACTGCAAGAAGCAGTGACCACCCAAGATCAACAGAATCTTACAACACAAGAGACAGACAACAACAGCCAATGCAGTCTGATATGCAACAACCAACAAAGACGTATTGAACAGCAGAGATGCACAGGTTCCAACAACACAAGAAACAGCCACGAGCAATCAATGCAGTCCGACATGCAGCAATACCAACAACAAAGTGATGGACCACAGTTATGCACAGATTCCAACAACGCCGGGATGACCACGAACAATCAATGCAGTCCGATTTGCAGCGACACGACTTGCGAGGTGGAGAATATAGAGGTCGATCCCGAAGAGGAGTTCTACTAGAACAGGCAACACCAACCGAAACCGTCGTCTGGCCATTACGAATACTGCAGTGGAACATACAAGGTCTTGGAAATAAAAACCACACACTTCAGGAGGCTGCAATCAGCACGAAAGCAGATATAATCGTTTTGGAAGAAACTCTTTTCCCAGCCACGAAATCCTTCAGATTAGCTGGATATCAGCACTATGTTATACCGTATGAGCAGGGGAGACAAGAGGATTAATGACCCTAGTCAGAAAACATACCCAGCAAGAAAATAGACCCAGTTTCATGTGGGGATGGAGTAGAGGTATTAGCAGTAACAGTGATATGGCTAATATTGAGCTCCTCATATACAACGTTTACAAGCCCCCTAGACGTAAACTAGAAGCAGAGGCAGTGCTTGCCTTGGCCACGCAGGAAATGTAATTATTGCTGGGGATTTTAATGCTCATCATCAAGAGTTAGGTGCGACTGGGCCAGCCAATGCAGATGGGCGCCATTTAGCTGCAGCTCTGCGAGAAGTACCTGAAATTACACTTCTCAACACTGGGGAACCCACTCACATTCTAGGAGGTCCCTTGATCTTACATTAATCTCAACAGCACTCAAGCATCAGGCGAAGTGGGAAGTAGACCCGGTGATCACCAGTGACCACTATGCTACTGTCACAACACTAAACATAGAACGACCTCCTACACCACCTGCACAACCTAGGTGGAATTTAAGAAAGGCCAATTGGAATATATACCAAGAAGAACTTGAAAAATGGTATGCAACATACACGCCACCTGAGGATTTGAACATACACGAGACCAATCTGCAGGAAGCCATTGCAGCTGCTGCAAACAAAGCTATTCCAATCATTATCACAGGAACACAAAACGAAAGAACTATTGGTTCTATAGTAATGAAGTTAAAGAACAGAACCACAGAGTCAACATCTTCAGAAAACATCTAAAGAGAAACCCCACACCAGAAGGAAGAACTCTGCTAAGAGCGGTGATATCTGAAGCAAGACGAGTTTCTAGAGAAGTAAAGGAGGCAAGATGGTTTGAGTGGTGTCAAACTCTAAATGAACATAGTAGTCTTGGCAAGATATGGGGTCAGATTAAAACTATATCAGGTCAACCAGCCCGACCACAGGCATGTATTCAACCATTGCAGGAGGCTGAGAGACTTGCTCTCCAATTTGCAGAAAGAACAGCTTCATATCAGCTTCCTGCAATGGTCCGAAGGCAGCAAGAACAATTAAACAAGAGAGGTTGACAGTCATTCATGAGAGCATAGCTATAAATGACGAATGTGACTGTCCCTTCACCACACAAGAACTAATCAGAGCCAAAAAAGGTGGTAAGGACACTGCACCAGGTGCTGATAACATTACTTACTCAATGATCGCACATGCAGGTCCTGCTGGAGAACAAGGAATATTGGACGTCATCAACGCATCTTGGCAGCAAGGCAAACTACCAACCTCTTGGAAGAAAGCAGACATCATACCGATTCCTAATCCGAAAGAACCTGGCAATTACAGACCCATTTCATTAACATCATGCATTAGTAAAACTGCAGAACGGATGGTCTTAAATAGGCTACTGTGGAAGACTGGAGACCTTCATAAACACATATTGGCTTCACTAGAGGAGTAGGTACTGCCAACTGCATAGCAACATTACTAGCAACAGTTAACTCAGGTCCAGCTATAGTGATCTTCCTTGATCTAGAAAAAGCATTCGAACTTGCGAGCCCGCAAGCAATTTTACACACCTTAGTTACAAAAGGTGTAAAGGGAAAAATGCTAGCATGGATTCAAGATTACCTAAGTCACAGGAATGCCAGAGTAAAGTTGCAAGGACAAGTGTCTGACTACCACCTGCATGAGAATGGGACTCCACAAGGAGGAGTCCTCAGTCCTAGTCTTTTTAACATCCATATGGAAAACCTTGTTACCATGACATTTACAGAAGGGGTTAAATTACTAAGCTATGCTGATGATATAGCATTAGTCATTACAGGTCCTTCACTTCTAAATAAAGCACAAGGTGCATTAGATAAAGTAACATCTGAATGCAGCGTTTTAGGGCTAAAAATATCTGCACAGAAGTCTAAGGCAATGAGACTTCCCCAAGACACAGGGAAAGATTGCCAGACACGAAGCAGTCAATGACATCATCAAGAGAAGTTTGGCTACAGCTGGGTGTCCAGCACAAAGGGAACCCCAGTTGTGCAGACCTGACAACAGCCAAAAACGCCCAGATGGAGTCACCCTGCAGCCGTGGAGGGAAGGTAAGCAGGTCGTGTGGGACTACACGTGTGCATCTACATTGGCCGATACCTACCTACCTTACAACAAAGCAGAGGGAGGAGGGGCAGCCACCTTCAGGGAGACCCAGAAATCTATCAAGTACAGGGACCTAGAACGTTGTTACAGGTTCGTGCCGATAGGCTCTGAGACTCTGGGCGCCTGGGGTAAATGTGCACTTAAGTTCCTGAAGGAGGTGGGCGAGGAACTCATTGAGAAGACTAGAGACCCAAGAGCGGTCAGTTTCCTGTTCCAGCGCCTGAGTGTTGCTGTTCAGAGGGGAAATGCGTGCTGTATCTTGGGTACGCACCCGACCCCTGAAGAGCTGGACGAGGTCTTCGAACACTGATTGGTATATTGTTATATAAGTGTGTGTTTTCTGTAAACTGTAGCATTGCAATAAAATCAAATAAAAAACATATTAAAAAAATAACAATAGGGGTGGTAGGAGAGGAAAACATTAAAGTATTCAGTGAGAATCCACAAGGTCTTCTCTGAACACTATTTATTTTCTTCTTCGAGGATGTGGGTCCCTTTAATCAAACCAGTGGTGGTACCCCTATATATATATATATATATATATATATATATATATATATATATATATATATATATATATATATATATATATATATATATATATGTCGTACCTAGTAGCCAGAACGCACTTGTCAGCCTACTATGCAAGGCCCGATTTGCCTAATAGGCCAAGTTTTCATGAATTAATTCTTTTTCGACAACCTAACCTACCTAACCTAACCTAACCTAACATTTTCGGCTACCTAACCTAACCTAACTTATAAAGATAGGTTAGGTTAGGTTAGGTAGGGTTGGTTAGGTTCGGTCATATATCTACGTTAATTTTAACTCCAATGAAAAAAATTGGCCTCATACATAATGAAATAGGTAGCTTAATCATGTCATAAGAAAAAAATTTGAGAAAATATATTAATTCAGAAAAACTTGGCTTATTAGGCAAATCGGGCATTGCATAGTAGGCCAAAAAGTGAGTTCTGGCTACTAGGTACGACATATATATATATATATATATATATATATATATATATATATATATATATATATATGTCGTACCTAGTAGCCAGAACACACTTCTCACCCTACTATGCGAGGCCTGATTTGCCTAATTAGCCAAGTTTTCATGAACTAATTGTTTTTCGACTACCTAACCTACCTAACCTAACCTAACCTAACTTTTTCGGCTACCTAACCTAACCTAACCTATAAAGATAGGTTAGGTTAGGTTAGGTAGGGTTGGTTAGGTTCGCTCATATAACTACGTTAATTTTAACTCCAATAAGAAAAAATTGACCTCATACATAATGAAATGGGTAGCTTTATCATTTCATAAGAAAAAAAATTTGAGAAAATATATTAATTCATGAAAACTTGGCTTATTAGGCAAATCGGGCCTTGCATAGTAGGCTGAGAAGTGCATTCTGGCTACTAGGTACGACATATATATATATATATATATATATATATATATATATATATATATATATATATATATATATATATATGTCGTACCTAGTAGCCAGAACGCACTTGTCAGCCTACTATGCAAGGCTCGATTTGCCTAATAGGCCAAGTTTTCATGAATTAATTGTTTTTCGACTACCTAACCTACCTAACCTAACCTAACCAAACTTTTCGGCTACCTAACCTAACCTAACCTATAAAGATAGGTTAGGTTAGGTTAGGTAGGGTTGGTTAGGTTCGGTCATATATCTACGTTAATTTTAACTCCAATGAAAAAAAAATTGACCTCATACGTAATGAAATGGGTAGCTTTATCTTTTCATAAGAAAAAAAATTGAGAAAATTTATTAATTCATGAAAACTTGGCTTATTAGGCAAATCAGGCCTTGCATAGTAGGCCAAAAAGTGAGTTCTGGCTACTAGGTACGACATATATATATATATATATATATATATATATATATATATATATATATATATATATATATATATATATATATATATATGTATATATATATGTATATATGTATATATATATATATATATATATATATGTATATATATATATGTATATATATATATATGTCGTACCTAGTAGCCAGAACTCACTTTTGGCCTACTATGCAAGGTCAGATTTGCCTAATAAGCCAAGTTTTCCTGAATTAATATATTTTCTCTAATTTTTTCTTATGAAATGATAAAGCTACCCATTTCCTTATGTATGAGGTCAATTTTTTTATTGGAGTTAAAACTAACGTTGATATATGACCGAACCTAACCAACCCTACCTAACCTAACCTAACCTATCTTTATAGGTTAGGTTAGGTTAGGTAGCCGAAAAAGTTTGGTTAGGTTAGTTTAGGTAGGTTAGGTAGTCGAAAAACAATTAATTCATGAAAACTTGGCCTGTTAGGCAAATCGGGCCTTGCATAGTAGGCTGAGAAGTGCGTTCTGGCTACTAGGTATGACATATACATATATATATATATATATATATATATATATATATATATATATATATATATATATATATATATATATATATACATATATATATATATATATATATACATATATATATATGTATATATATATATATATATATATGTATATATATATATATACATATATATATATACATATATATATATATGTATATATATATATATATATATATATATATATATATATATATATATATATATATATATGTACCATCACGACCGGACATGTCCGGTCGTGATGGTCAAGCGGATTAAGGCGTCCCTGTACATACCAGTTGCGTTGCTCCTGGCAGTATGGGTTCGAGTCACTTCTGGGGTGTGAGTTTTCAGTTGCATATAGTCCTGGGGACCATTCAGGCTTGTTCGCATTGTTTGTCCAATTATATGCAAGAGTTCTCAATTCGACCCTCTTAGCATGACGCAATTTCTCTATTTCACCTTCTGGATCTGCCTTGAAAGTTTGGATACGAAACATAGTGAAAAATGGCAAATAAATGAGACACGAATATACTGTGAAAATATGGTGAATGTCAGAAACAGGAAACGTGGCAACTGATACATATCCTGTGGAATTATTAATAATTAAAGTTAATTCAAGATGGTAAATGAATAAGTCGCAGGAAATCTTGTACCTGGTACTCACTGTGGGAGGATAAAGGCAAGAAAATCCTACTAATTAGTTGAAACTGAGTTTCAAAAGACAAGTGAAACACTAAATGGTTCCTAAGGAAATGAGGTAGTCCAAAAATGTAGTCATACCTTGCCGAGTCACTATAGAACATAAGCAAGGTACCCACTGAAATTGAATATGGTATTTACAGAATTAGCGAACTTCGTGCTCAAAAGAAAGAAAGCTAATTCCCTACCTTGAGTAAATACCATCAATTCTGACCAACGAGTAGGGGTGCTAATGTCAACTGGTGACGAGAACTATCGCGAGGTCCCAACTCGCCAATAATAGTCCGTGCTAGAGGATCTTTGGCCCTCTTTTTCCTCCTAGAGTCGGATTGCAGAAATTAGGTGCTATTGACCCGGAGACAGACCACAGTACCAGGGTACCTATGTGATAATCTGTCAAAAAATGTGAGAAATATCTGAGGGACAAAAGATGTTAAACACGGGTAATAACACGGAAGGGGGAGACGACCAATAAGAGTATGACTGCGGCCTACAGTCACCACGTAATCCAAAGTTGTCTCACACTCACCATATGCTACTCCGTAATGCACAATATACACAGCACCATATAATAAAAATGATTAATGTAAATATTGAAAGCAAGGGAATGAAAGCCAAGTAGCTTACCACAATTACCAATAACTGAGTGAAGCTCCCGGACAGGCCCCCAATTATATGTGACGGCAACATGTTGGAAATGGTGGTCGGCAGTCTTCCAAATAGCAGATGTCAATGCTGGGCCACATACATGTTAGTTATAAAAAAAAAGAAAAAAAAAAAGAGTGACTGCTTGTCTGATAATCTGTGGTAAGGTAAGGAAGATACACGAAAACACAAAATATAAAAAAATGCACTTTACTTAATCTAGAAAACAAAATAAAATAAAGACAATTCTTGGCATTTAAAATAATGTAAAAGTAAAACACGTAAAATATATATAACAAATGAAAAGGGGGAAATGGTTACGTTAACAGGAATACAAAGATAAATGGTGCTGGGAATATATGCGCAAGCTATCAACCTCTATTTGATCACACAAGTGGGTCAAGTAGGTGTTCACAGCAAGAGCACTAGATATATTCTGATGGAGAACTGCTGGCGGTCCTGACATTGGCTTGCGAGGAATGTGATTGGCGTGGAGCTGGAGTGGGTGTGTGGAATGGCCAATGAGAATGCAGGGACGGCGCAAGTCGGTAGTTTGGCTGGGAGTAGCAGTTGGCGGTTGGGGCTGTCTTGATATTTACGTGTTTAAGCCACTGAAAAACGTATCTTGAATATTGGGTTGGACGTGACGCTAGAAGAAGGAGCAGGCTCAATCTCTGGGAAGAGATTATCATCACAACTCTCCCCCGAAGCCTGAGGTTCTGGTGAGTACGTCACGGGAGGTGGAGTGGGAGGTGGAGCAGGCTCTACCTCAGTGATGCTGAGAGGACGTCTGATATGATGTAGTTAGATTTCGGGGAGTAGCAATCCAGGCTGAAATGTAGCTGGCAAGCCCATATAGAAGTAGTCGATGGTTGAGTTGGGCTGTCTGTAGGAAATGAAGATGGTTGTGGTCCATGTAGATGGTGGTGGACTGAGTACTTTGCTGGTATGGAGCAAGTGTTGCCTGTCAGGACGACGAGTAGCTCCTTGTTGCTCGTGGTGTCGTTTATGGTAGTGGTATGTAGAGTCTCTTCGCCTTGTTGTACCAGGTCACCCACGTTGCCGTACCACTGGCGTCGCTATGGAGGATGGGAGACTTGATGATATCTGGCGAGGCGAGAGAAGTATTAGAATATGATAAAGGAGCACAATTAATTACTGTCTGAAGGTGATTATAAATGTCAGTAGGATTTCCGAATTAGAAAGCGCTGTCTCAGTGTCAGTGTTTTCGGAAGGAGAAGCACGGAAGGTCTCACTGTGGCTGTATGGATCTGTAAATGAGGTAAAGTTGGTTTAACACAGTGGGAGGAACCCCATGATAGAGCTTGAGCAGATTGATGTGGCACAGCTGGGTCTTCCGCCGCCTATCGGGGGTCTCGAGAAACGTAGTGAAGTTGTTCCGGCACTCCTTAACACGGTAGGGTCTGAGAACCTGTCCTGTAAAGGAGAACCTGGGATAGGGAAATAGGCAAGAACTAAGTCTCCCGGTTTAAACTTCCTTACTTGGCAGTGCTGGTCGTAACGAGTCTTCATCCTGTCTTGGGCTTTCTGTAGGTTTTTGCTAGCAAAGGAATGGACCCTCTCTAGAATGTGTCGGAGGTTTTGAAGATACTGGGGCACATTCTGATGCTCACTGAAGGTGGCATCACGTAGAGAATCCTTGAAAGCCTTGAGAGGTGTACGGCACTACGTCCATAGAGCATATCATAAGGAGATACTCCTAGTGACTCGTTGGGAAGACTTCTGAAAATACACATAATGAGATCAAGTTGCCTATCCCATCCTTTGAGGTCTCATTGCAAAACTTTTTTAAGAGTGCCTGATAGTCTGATGACTACGCTCGAGAGAACCCTGTGAAGCAGGATGATAGGGGCTGGACAGTACCTGTTTGATGTTGAACTCCTCCAGAGTCCGTTTGAAAAGATCACTGGTGAAGTTGGTGCCACAGTCGCTCTGTATCTCCCTCGGAAATCCATATTGGGTGAAGATTTCAATAAATTCTTCACCACTGTAGCAGCCGTAATGTTTTTCACTGGAACTGCTATGGGGAATCTGGTGGTAGGACACAGGATAGTTAAGATATAGGCGTTGCCTGCACTGGTCCGAGGGCAAGGGACCAACACAGTCAATAATAAGTCTGTGGAACGGTTCCTCAGGCACCGGATGGGTATCAGTGGTGCTCTGGGAATGGAAACGTTCGGTTTCCCGGCTACTAACTGACACAAGTGGCACAGTTTGACATGATTCTGTTACATCGTTAACCATACTGGCCAGTAGTAGTCTTGTCGAATTCCATGGTAAGTCTTGTTCAACCCGTGTTGTGCAATGCTCCGTGGGCCAGGTGTAGAATCGTGGGCCGCAGGCTGGTAGGAATCACTAGTTGTTCAACGTCTGCCCAATCGTCCTGTCCTTCAGTTTACTGGGTCTATACTTGCGATAGAGTAATTCGTTCTCCATAAAGAACCCAGGAACACTGTCGGATTGGGTCTCAGCCTGAAAGAATAATGGTGTCAAGGTAAGATTCTCTCTCTGTAATTACGGAAACTCAAAGCGGTCAGATTTGGGGGTAGTTTCGAAGGGTCCTGAGGGACAGCGGTAGCAGTAGAGTCAGCTGGCTGTGGTCGTGCAGCTTGAGCACGGGTGTGGTACATAACAGGAGGAGAACTTTCATCACTTTCTTGAACCTTTGCTGGAACATGCTCAAAAATCGGGTTATCAACACAGAGTTGCTCACCTGGGATATGTCCTTGACGATCAGGTTGTTTGGTTGTTGGTCTTCTGCCAGTGTGTTGCCAGGAGAAGTTGCACTCCAGGCATGGGAAAAGGCTTTTCCTGACGGCGACTTGGACTTCACCGGACGAAGGGACAATCTAGGTAAAACTCTGGCAAGAGGATAAGGAGTAGTAGCAGTAAGGTCAGTGATGAATACAGTCTCTCCTGTGTAGGCGACGTTGGGCACAGCTGATTTCAAGACGATCGATTGTAGAGAGCCGCTGTGTCCCGCAGGATCTTA
>WNGS01108221.1:0-11564 GCA_020271785.1 Procambarus virginalis | reverse complement strand
TTATTTATTTATTTATTTATTTATATTTATTTATTCATATACAAGAAGGTACATTGGGAATGTGAGAATATATAATATGGTAATTACAATCTTGTAAAGCCACTAGTACGCGCAGCGTTTCGGGCAGGTCCTTAATCTAAGAAAATTTTAGTAGGTAAATACTAGCAAAAATTATAAAAAAGAAATGATAACAGTTACATGGCAAGAAAAGAAAAAAGAAAAAAAAAAAAAAGATGAGAGAAAATTGTAGGTACAGTAATAAAGCACTTAGGTAGCTAAGATTGATTGCAATGAAAGCTTGAATGGTAGTTGACAAAATTTGGTAGGCACAATACAGCAAATGGCTAGCACATAAAGGAAGACAGCAATGAACACAATGATAAGGTTGTTTGGGTTAATACATAAGAATTAGGAGATTGGGTAACACTAGATACAGAGCAAAAAATAAAGCTCAGTGTAGGAAACTAAGAAGATGAAATTAAGTACTTTTTGGTTTTGTTTTTAAATAAGGCAAAAGTTTTACAGTTTTTCAATTCACTAGGGAGTGAGTTCCATAGACTAGGTCCCTTAATTTGCATAGAGTGTTTACACAGATTAAGTTTGACCCTGGGGATATCAAAGAGATATTTATTTCTGGTGTGGTGATAATGGGTCCTATTACATCTGTCCAGAGAGAGTTTCAGAGCATGGTTTGCATTTAAGAACAGGGTTTTGTAGATGTAGTTGACACAAGAGAATGTGTGGAGGGAGTTAATATTTAGCAAGTTTAGGGATTTAAACAAGGGAGCTGAGTGTTGTCTGAAAGCAGAGTTAGTTATTATTCTGATAGCAGATTTTTGCTGGGTGATGATGGGCTTAAGGTGGTTTGCAGTGGTAGACCCCCATGCACAGATACCATAATTAAGATAGGGGTAGATTAGAGCATAATAGAGAGAGAGGAGAGCAGAGTTAGGAACATAATATCTGATTTTGGAGAGTATACCAACTGTCTTAGAGACTTTCTTAGTTATGTGTTGAATGTGGGTGCTGAAGTTGAGTCTCTTGTCTAGGAATAGGCCAAGAAACTTGCCATCATTTTTATTACTGATGTTAATGTTGTCTATCTGTAGCTGAATTGCATTTGATGATTTGCTTCCAAATAAGATGTAGTAAGTCTTTTCGATGTTTAATGTTAGTTTGTTAGTTGACATCCATAAGTGGACTTTTTTTAATTCATTATTCACAACATTATTTAGTGTATGTGGGTTGAGGTCTGAATAGATAAGAGTAGTATCGTCAGCAAACAATATAGGTTTGAGAATATTAGAGACATTAGGCAGATCGTTTATATATATAAGAAATAGAAGAGGTCCTAAGATACTGCCCTGTGGCACTCCAACGGTAATTGGTAGAGTGGAAGAAGTTGTTTCATTGATAGTTACATATTGGTGTCTGTCACTAAGATAGGATCGGATGTAGTCAAGGGCAAGGCCTCGGATTCCATAATGCTGGAGTTTAAGTAAGAGGTAGTTGTGATTAACAGTATCAAAGGCTTTTCTTAGGTCAATGAAGAGTCCAATCGGAAACTCATTTTTGTCAAGTGCTGAGTAGATTACGTCAAGGAGACTAATGATTGCATCGTTGGTGCTCTTTTGGGACCTGAAGCCAAACTGGCAGGGGCTGAGTATGTCGAATTTTACGAGGTAGGAATAGAGCTGTTTGTAAATAATTTTTTCAAATATTTTTGATAGAATGGGTAGATTTGATATTGGTCTATAATTGTTTATGTCCGCCGGATTGCCTCCTTTATGGACTGGCGTTACTCTTGCTTTTTTGAGGATATCAGGGAAGGTGTGACACTCTATAGATTTGTTGAACAGTAGGGCTATGGGTGGGGCAAGGGCATGGGAGGCTCTCTTGTATACAATGGACGGAATTTCACTGGTGTTCCCTGCCTTTGTTTTTAGAGAGTGTATGATGGACACAACATCTTCCGGGCTGATTGGTGAAAGGAGAAGAGAGTTTGGATAGCTGCCTGAGAGATATGTGTTAATATGTGTCTGAGTCTGTGGGATTTTACTGGCAAGATTAGCACCAACCGATGAAAAGAAACTATTAAATTCATTTGCCATTTCTAAATCAGTTGACGGTATATCCCCATCCTTGTAGAGTTTTATTTGGTTATGTGAGTGTTGTTTAGTTCCTAGGATACTAGAGATGGTTTTCCAAGTGCTTTTCATGTTGCCTTTTGCTTCATTGAATCTATTCACATAATATGCAAGTTTTGCCTTTCTTATGATACTGGTAAGCATTGATGAGTACCTTTTAGCTACTTCCTTTGAAACTAGGCCAATCCTAAGTTTCTTTTCATATTCATGTTTCTTGTTGATTGAATTGAGAATGCCGCTTGTGAGCCATGGATTGTTTAATCTTTTGTCAGTTACTTGCTTGGTAAGAAGGGGACAATGAAGGTTGTAGAGGCTTAGAGTTTTGGAGAGGAAGAGGTTAGCTAATGAATTTATATCCTGGGTATTATTGAATTCAGAATCCCAGTTAATATTGTGAAATGCATCTGTAAGATTGCCCAAAGCTGATTCACTGTGTAGCCTAAATGAAAGTTTCTTGCTTTTTGGTGGTGTTATGTCCATGTTCGCTATGAGAAAGGTAGGATAGTGGTCAGTTGTTCTGTCGTAGATTATACCAGATACAAGGGGAGCTGTTATGTTTGTCCATATGTGGTCCAAGGTAGTGGCTGATGTTTGAGTGACTCGGGTAGGTTTGGTGATTGTGGGGATTAGCATACAGGAGTTCATGCTGTTAAGGAAATAGTCAACTTGAGAGCAATTTTGTTGACCCAGGTCAATATTAAAGTCTCCTCCCAGAATGATGTGGTTTTTGTTGAGATTGTTGTTTATAATAAGATTACTTAGGTTGTCTGAGAAAGAAGCTATGTTAGTATTGGGAAATCTATAGATGGCTCCAATAGTCAATGAGGATTTAAGGGATTTAATTGTAAACTGAGCAAAAGTATATTCACAGTAGTCATCTCTGTCACTAATAATACTGTTGCAGATAAATGTATCTCGGTAATATATAGCTGTGCCACCACCTTTTTTATTTGGCCTACAGTTATGAATGGCTTTATAACCAGCTAAGTTGTAGAGTTGGGTATAGTCTTTATTTAGCCAAGTTTCTGTTAGAATAATGAACG
The DNA here is from genome assembly GCA_020271785.1 of Procambarus virginalis. NCBI lineage: Eukaryota > Metazoa > Arthropoda > Malacostraca > Decapoda > Cambaridae > Procambarus > Procambarus virginalis. The sequence goes on along the minus strand of WNGS01108221.1, from coordinate 8,374 downwards.
ATAAGTTAGTACCTAGTGCTGTGAGTAATGCATTTAAATCGTCAAAATGTTTACCAAGTGATCTAACATTTTGGTTGTAAACTGATAAAAGGTGTTATTTTGGAGTTTGTTTTTAGCCTGGTGTGCTGTGAAATACTTGCAATAATGATGATCAATGTGCTGGTTGGTGTAGATATGAGACAGAAGATTTTGATCAGGATCAATATCAGTGTGCATAGAGATGCAGAGGGATCACGATACAAGATACATGATATAGCAAAACACAAGAATAAAAGCAAATACAATAAAATAGTAACAATTTAGAAGTAAAATAGAGATCCAATAGATAGCCAGGAAGGACACAGAAGTTAGATAAAATAAAAAAAACAAAAAATCAGTAGAGACTGACAATATAAATGTAAAATAAAAAATAATAAGAAAAATAATAATCATAAAGTAAAATGAACTTGAGGATAATTAGCTTAGTAATGGTTAATTAAAATCCTATAGTTGGTATGAACCTAAGAAAACAAAGTGAGCTCAAATAGATAATTCCGAAAAAAAAGAAAAAAAAGATATATATTATTCAGATATATGTATATCTGAGTAAATCTTGAATTTTACTCTAATATAAATCTAAGTGTAAAAATAAACAGGGTGAGAGTATATTAATGTGGAAGATTTTACTATGATACTGTGGTAGATGATATAAACAATTATACTATTACTTAATTCCAATAAATGATTACAAGAAACAAATACCAAGTTACTTTAAATATAACAGGGTAATAAGATCCCTAGGTTTAGTGACAAGGGGATTAACTAAGAACAAATAATTAAGAGTAAAAAAACAGGCATAGATGACAAACAAAAAATAAAAATAAAAATTAAAAATAAAAAACCTTTGGAAAGGAAAGGCAGAGCTTAAGTACACTTTGGTTGTATGTGAGACTACAAATTATGATCTGGTTATTCAGCTGATATCCCACAGTCAGCCAGGAAGGAAGTGAGGTGAGCCTCAGTGGTTATGACATAAGTTTTTCCAGAGTCAGTCTTCCTAGCTATTATTTTACCATCGCGCACAAAACAATGCTATCCCAATCTATCCCAATCTATCCTGGTTCATCAATGGGCGCTGAGCTAATCGCTATATTCACACACACGTTCCTTCCACAAGGCGTTGCTCTTCGTCCTAGGAACGGTGTCGTCCCTCCAACACCCTCAGTGGATGTGACCCCAGTCACAGCTAAGCCTGCCCGCCACACTTCCCAGGCCCTCAACGTCCAGCGTCGCCGCCCAGCGTCGCCGCCGACAATTTTCCGAGTTTGGCGCTTCTCTGCTCAATGAACTCGGTTCCTTTTCGCTTCCCAGAAGCGCGGGGTCTCCAATATATCAGGTGGGCTGAGATGGCTAGCTCTAATCCACTGAGAAAGGCCTGTAGAGCCTCCAATCCTTGAGAGCTGACTGAGGTGCGTCCTGTCGCCTCTATTGTCAGGTCAACTCTGACGTTGGCGCCGCCCGGGGCACTCGGTGACGTCACGGCGGGCTCTGATTGGTCGCCCGTGACCCAAGCCACCCAATCCGCACACGGCTAGCGTCCATTCCAAAACGTCATATCTGCAGTAGGGGATACTCTTTCATTTTCATCAGGGCGCCAATTTCCTTTTACTCACAACTTATAATGTAACCTTTCTCCCTTAACTGGCGGCCGAATCTGGTCGCCACACATACCAACAGACTTCCCTGTACCTCAGAGAAACAGTAGGGAGAGTCGATATGACTCTTACAGCAGGCAAACGAAAGAGATAGGAGAAGGCACCGTAACATACCCCTCCCCTTAAAATAAGAGTAATATCAGTTAGTGAATCCGGGAGAGGGCATCTGCTACCACATTCTCCCTTCCTTTAATGTGCCTGATTTCTAGCCAGTACTCTTGTAACAGTAGGGCCCATCTTGTCAGCCTTAGGTTCGTGTTCTTCATCCTGTGCACGAACGTCAAGGGGTTATGATCGGTGAACACTTGCACCGGTCTAGTACCTCCACCGACATAGACGTCGAAATGTTTCAGTGCCAGGATCAGGGCTAAGGCTTCCTTTTCCACCGTACTATAAGCCCTCTGGTACTTTTCGAATTTCTTTGAGTAGAATGCTACTGGACGGTGAATTCCGTCCTTCTCTTGAGCTAACATGGCTCCAATCCCCACGTCGCTAGCGTCGACGTACAAGATAAAGTTCGACTCGAAGTCGGACGAAATCAGCACTGGTGCTTCGGTTAATAACTGCTTGGTCTTCTCGAAGGACTCCTGGCATGCTTCCCCCCACTTCCATCTAACGTTCTTAGATAGCAATTCAGTCAGAGGGTGTGCCACTGTCGAGAAGTTCTTGCAAAATCCACTGTAGTATCCGATCATCCCTAAATATCGTAACAATTCTTTTCTCGTCCTGGGATTCGGATATTCTTTGATTGCCTTCACTTTCTGGTCTACTGGAGTCACCTTCCCTTGACCCACGATGAAACCTAAGTATTCTAATCGGGCCTTACCGAATTCGCTCTTGGCCAGATTTACCGTCAGGTTCGCTTCTTCCAACCGTTGGAATAACTCCGTCAGTCGATTCATGTGTTGTTTCCAGCTATCGGCGTACACCACAATATCGTCTATATACACGGCGCAACCGTCCATCCCTCTTAGCACTTCGTTCATCATCCTCTGGAAACAACTTCCGCTGTTCTTTATACCAAACGGAAGTACCTTATACTGGTACAATCCATCTGGAGTAGCAAACGCTGAGATCTTTCTCGCACTCGGAGACAAAGGGATTTGATAGTATCCTTTCAGCAGATCGACCTTGGTAACAAACCTTGCGTTTCCCACTTGGTCGACGCAATCACTTATTCGGGGCATCGGGTGAGAATCCGACACGGTTATGGAATTCACTTTGCGATAGTCGGTGCAAAAACGATAGGATCCATCACTCTTCTTGACCAGCACACAGGGCGAGCTCCACTCACCATTGCTGGGCTCAGCGAGATCATTCGCTAGCAAATATTCCACCTCCTGTCGCATGATCTTCCTGTTTTCAGGACTCACCCGATAAGCACTCTGCTTGATTGGCTTTCCTCCGCGCACGTTCACCTCGTGCACCACACTCTTGTGCCGTCGGGGCACATCCGTGAAGAGCGACTTGTTCCTTCGTATCAGGGTCACTAGATCTCTCCTTTTCCCTTTATCCAGATGACGCAGCCTCTCTTCTAGATGTACCAAACTCTCTGTCTTTGACAGGCGTGTACCATCGGCGCGGGCCCACTTTCTTTCCTCTGCTGGCAACACTTGGCCCATCTCCATACACAGAGCCAATTTCCCTTCCTGGGACGGTGTTGCTCCCTTCACTCCCGAACTCTCTTGCTCCTCTGGGAAGTATGGCTTCAAACGATTGATATGACATACCTGTGTCTTGTTAGGGCGATTTGGCTTACTGATCTCATAACTTACAAGACCCACACGCCGAACAACCGAGTATGGACCACCAAAGCGTGATTCCGTCACTCTACCTCTCCCAGGTAGCAACATCATCACTCTGGCTCCTGCCTCGAACTCCCTTGGGACAGCCTTCTTGTCGTACCAGATCGACATCTTCTCTTGAGCTGTCTTCAGGTGATCAGCAGCCAGCTCCTTCGCCGTTTTCAACCGTTCGTGGAATCTCCGCACATACTCTTCCACTGTCACTAATGTTTTCTCCGCCGTCAACTGCTCCTTCAGCATCGATAACGGGCTCCTTACTTCGTGTCCAAACACTAGCTGCAATGGAGAGAATCCCAGAGACTCAACAATAGCATCTTGGATCGCAAACAGGGCTGGACAGACAGCCTCGTCCCATTCCGCTCCCTGTTCTGCACAATACACCCTTAAGATGGTCTTCAGAGTGGAATGGAACCTCTCAATCGCTCCCTGCGATTGAGGTCTATAAGGAGACGATCGTAGTTGGGCTATGCCCCAGCTTGCCATAGCTTGCCTAAACCACTTCGACTGGAAAACGCTTCCACAGTCGGACTGGATCTTCTTGGGCACACCTACCCAAGCAAAGAACCGCTGAAGGTGTCTCATGACGCATCTCGATGTCACCTTCCGCACGGGGATTGCCTCTGGAAATCTCGTTGAAGCACACATGATGGTCAATAAGTAATTATTCCCCTTTCTGGTCTTAGGTAGTGGTCCCACGACGTCGATTATTAGGCGTTCAAACGCCTGACCGAACGCAGGAACGCATCTCGAAGTCACCTTCCGCACGGGGATTGCCTCTGGAAATCTCGTTGAAGCACACATGATGGTCAATAAGTAATTATTGTGAGATTTTTCTCTATGCCTACCTCCCTTAGGAGGTGGACTACAAGTATAAAGGCTGCTCTTGGCAGTTAAGCATGAGTCCAGTAGAAAAAGGAGAAGCGGGAGCAAACCGCCAGGCTTCCACCAGCAGGGGGGAAAACCTGTCCACAATAGGCCGCTGGTTCCTCCTAGTTAAACATGACGTTAAAACCAATAAAGGGTAACCGACGGGTTCTCACAATCAAATTTTATATTTGTTGTGGCGCTATGAATTGGAATTCGAATTCCCAAGAGCACAGCCGTCATATCAAAGATCAAAACAACAATATCAATATATCAGAACATGGGAGTGGCACAGAATAGTTGAAGGTTGACATTAAAGACCGTTTAACAAAATAACAATTTATTTATAACAAGAGACTAGACTACTACATCAAAACAAAAGAATGTCAATGACGTTACTCGAAGTCCTTCCTGTGACACTATCAATGACAGCTAGACACCAGCCCCTCGGACTGCATAATGAACTAACTCGAACATAAGCGTGCCCACAGAGGAATCAACAAGCAAGCAAGAACTAACAGATCTATAATCACAATTACAACAAATGACACAGTGAGTTCTGAAACACGTCTCCAGTAACCTCCTAACTGTTCTACGCCTCAGTGCAGTCTACACCTGCAATAGCGGTTGCAATGCAATCAAATCAGTAGCCTTTCAATGACATCAATAACTAATGGGTTCACTGGCAACTCCAGCACCCTTCCTCAAATTAATCTTTACGTTAATGTCCATCCAGTGGCACCATAACCAACAGCTAAATAGCAACCCTTGCTGTGTGGCTGCATACTGAACTAACCTGAACACAGGTGTGCCCACTGATGACGCAATATTGCAAATTCAAAGAAAAATATCACAGACTAAGTTACACCACAGCGAGTGATTTAATTACGTTAATGTCAATCCAGTGGCATTTGCAACACAGCTATTCAACAGCCCCTCGAGAAATGACAGCAGGCTCCATCCTGCTGACACTTCGGGCTGACAACATGAACTGAACAAAGTTATCCACTGATGACACAAGCAAGCAATCAATAGTGACACGGCTTCCTAGTGGCAGCTACTCTAATCACAAGCTTAAGGTCCTCCCGCCCAACAGGAGCGACCCCCGTAATCAGGTGGGTAGTCTAACAGTGACTCCCCCTATCACAACTAAAGTGAACAAAGTCAGGCAAGGTGGGATTCTGGGACACAGCTCCACTCATCCCTAAGTTACTTTACCCTCGTCACTAGACGATAACCCAAAAGAAATTGCCTTAATCAATTACAACATTGATTATGTGAATAATGATGGAAATTGACTGATCACAGCAGTCAGCAACAAGTACTACTTTAATCACAACAAGTGTCTCACGCTAGACAACAACATGATAGTACTCTACGTTAACACAAGTCCTCTTGTCACAATAACTCAAACTCTTAAATTACATCACACTTGACTCCTTGCAAGTATTCAGTGAGTAATTCTTAATTAAGGTCAAACGGACCACTAATTACATCCCAATTGAGTTACGTTAACTAAGCCTACCCCAAGTGGGTGGCTTCTCAACAGTCTGTGTATCATTAATTACTTTTACTTACTAATGAGTGCTAATTACCCTAATTAACCTCGAGCAATTAATTAACTGTCACCAGGACCGATAATTAATCATACATAAATACGTCTCACTCCGCACTGCCTAAGCAGGTCTCATCAAACACTGTGAATTCACGGAAGAGGAGTTAATTACTAATTAACAATGAGTGCAACTTAATCCACTGTCACCAGACAGAATATGATTAATATAACGTATTATGCTAACCCCATGACCTCGCTTTACCGAGTCATCTGAGTCCTCAAGACTCCAGACGTTAATTACTCCACTAATTATCATGAGCCACTAATTGCCCTAACCCCGAAAGGCAGTTAGTCTCGAGCAACTGACGTTAACACTATCACTGACAGACTCTGACAGATCCTCTCCCACTACGTGAATTCATGATGAGAATGCTAATTACATAATTAGCTAGAGTGGTCAATTAATTGTCACACGGACAATTAATTGCACCGGAAACGTATTCCCACAAGCTCAAGTTCAACACTGTTCTCCCATAACAGCCCTCACTCATTCAACAACTTCAAGTGTGCACCCCCTTATCCAGTTAATTACCCCTAATTAACTCACTGAATCCTCAAGTTCTCAACACAACTTAAAGAAACAAAGTAACCCTAAGGTTACATAGGTCACACATATAATGGCATGCAAAACAACATAAAATAGCACTGCCCACATACGGTTGCGACTACTGCAACTCGTTAATTACTATGCCCACACAGTAATGACACGGTTTTGCAACAATCAAGGTATCCCATATTACTGCCCCTCTAATCTTGCAAACGTTGCAAAAGATCGCCCGATCCCGGTGGCTTCAGCAAGACAATTTACGTTAATATAAGGCACCGTCGCTCTACGCGGACAGCTGGCACTAATTCTCCCATAATTAGGCAAATTAACAAATTGCTCGCTCCCATTAAGTGACTGAGAATTTCCCTGAATACTCAAAGGGTCCCTTTAAATCCTCAACACAGTTCCTAGGACAGTAATAACGTATACCTGATACACTGCACAAACCTGCACATAATGATACCGTCAGCATGCCCCCCATGCTAATGACATCATTAGGCAATCAGTCAGCGATCACATCTACTGACTCACACCACAATCATAATACATGCAACATGCAAATGAAACATATGGAAATGGCCTCCATAAACAATGTAAATTAATCACCAGGACAATATACAACCCTCAGGATATCCACTAATAACCCTGCCCCACGGGCCTGCTTAATTAACTCTAACCTGGCCTAATTACACAATGAGGTACCATGGCACTAACCAAGGCTGGACGATTATACAGAATCGACAGACTGGATCATTTATATGATGATTTACTACACTGACTGGTCCCAAACTCTAGTCAGTCTACACACATCTCTACAGATGTACAATTATATCACTACATGATTTACTGTGACAATTTCCCTCTCCAGGTACTGCCCCACAGTCACCTGGGCGTGCCACTGACAGGTGTCTCAGCTGCTTCCCTAGCCTGGCCGGGCTAGGGGCCCACACAACTTTCTACTATGATTTCCACTAATCTGAGACACTGATAAAGTACTCACGTTTCCTTCCACACATTTCCTCATTTCCCAGGTCCTTACCACCTGGCTGTCAACACTTAGCTTGCTCCTCGTGCGTCGACAAGATGTGGCCTTAGGCTGTCCTGGGAAGATGGCCAAGGGGGTGGCCAAAGGTGGTGGCCTAACATGTGGCCACCGCATGGCCTTCAGGAGGGTGGCCACGGGTGGCGCGTGACGTCACAGCACCCCACCCCACCCGGGCTGCTCGCGCGCGGGGTAAGGTGGGTGGGTGGCTGGCCGCGGCGGCGGGTGGCTGCGGGCGGCGGGTGGCCGCGGGCGGCGGGTGGCCGCGGGCGGCGGGTGGCCGCGGGCGGCGGGTGGCCGCGGGCGGCGGGTGGCCGCGGGCGGCGGGTGGCCGCGGGCGGGGGGTGGCGCGGGCGGCGGGTGGCCGCGGGCGGCGGGTGGCCGCGGGCGGGGGGTGGCCGCGGGCGGGGGTGCGCGGGCGGCGGGTGGCCGCGGGCGGGGGTGGCCGCGGGCGGCGGGTGGCCGCGTGGCATACACACATGTGGCTGGGGAAATCAACACTACCCCCCACACACTAGAGCATGACTCGCTCTTACACTGGGGTGACAGGAGTGACACTGGCCGGCGTCACTCCCCCATGGACGACGTCGGGCGGAATTCAAAGTCCAAGTCCCAGTTTCTCGCAAATTTGGGCTTCGACACACCAGGGTGGCTGGAGTGCCATGCAATAAGAATAAACTGCACGACAGGAGCGATAACGGTGGTGGGGGGGGGTGGCAGGCCCGCCACCCCCACCTAGACACTCTTATACCCTGGTGCCCAATTCAAACTAAACTCTTGGCGGCTAGAGAGACTCACATCCCCATA
>WNGS01108218.1:0-10164 GCA_020271785.1 Procambarus virginalis | reverse complement strand
ATTTTAACCTAAACTACATTTGTTAACTTTTTATTAAATACTGTACTTACATTAAAAATATCTTTATTAAAGTAAATAAAATTATATAAATTTTCTTGCATAAGTAAAGAAGGTTATAATAATTACATAGCATTTCATTACATTTTATATATAAAAGTAATTTTTCATAATAGAGTTATATAGATATATATAGGTCGATACGCGAAGCGTTCTCTAGATATCATTTTTTGGCATCCTTCTCTTGAAGGATATAGGATAATATTATGATAATTAACAATATGTGAATACTCTTAAGTTAATTGTCTGTACCGTTGTTATCTCTCTTTAATTAAAACCAGTCGATGTATGTTATCCACCTGTTGATGTGTCAGCGATGAGAGCATATTGCTTTTATGAATTTTAATTGTACTTAATTTAGTGATTTTATGACAAAATATCTTAAGGGTTCAAAAATGGTCCATAGTCGTGCTACGTCATTGCTTCCATTTAATATACAAACCTGGTCTATTGGCAAACCTCTGAACCTTCTCCGGTTTAGTCTTATGCTTGACGAGATACGGACTCCAGGCTAGAGCTGCATACTCTAGGATTGGTCTGACATGTGTGGAATACAAGGCTCTGAATGATTCCTTACACAAGTTTCTAACGGCCGTTCCTATTTTGGCCAACCTGGAATACGCCGCTGATGATATTTCCTTGATGTGGGCTTCAATTCAATTCAATTTCTTTATTATGCACCCCATACCCATCCCGTGGGCGGTGGTGTAAAGGATTACAGAGACACATAATCGGTTCAGGAACTGAACCCTCTAGTTCGTTTAGCTAAGCAAATAACAATTTTTGACGCTAGTTACAAAATTATTAATGTTGTATACACATGTACACACTCTCATACATACATGTACATATATATATACGCATACATATATACATACACATATACATATCTAATCACCCACACAAATACACAGATCAATAATCTTTGTGTCACAAGTGATCAACAAGAGGCTCACAACAGTCACTATACAAGGCACTTTACATCTATGGTGAGTCACACTAGTCTTGCTCCACACCCACCCAACTGGGCGGCAGCTTTACAGTCATGTGCATGCATTACCTACAGTAAGCAAATTTTGGATACTTCGCTAAGATTTCGGGCAGCACATCATTGTGAATGAAGTACTTGCACATTTCTTGGACATTATTGATGGTGTTATCTCTAAATTCCGCGATTTTTTCATATTCCATTATATAATGACGCAAAGTATGCGAATAGTTCTGCTGACAGTTTACATTTAGTCAAATTTACATCAGCAGATGTTACAAACTCCCAGAGGTACTTGTAGCCGAGCCTAAGCCTAGCAGTGGTAACATCTAGAAGTCTGCTAACATTATTGGATGACCCATAGACGTGCGGTACTTCCTGCATAATAGAATGATGATAGATGGAGTAACTGGTGTGAATTTCACTTTGCCTCAAGTCTTCGAAATTTAGATGATGTTCCTGGAATATTGCTGCCCATGCACCGGCTGCTCAAAGGCGGTCCAAGTTGGTAATCAATTCCCTCTTTACGAGCAAAAGTCTTAGCCAACTCATCAGTTTTTTTTTTTTTTGAGATATATACAAGAGTTGTTACATTCTTGTACAGCCACTAGTACGCGTAGCGTTTCGGGCAGGTCCCTGGAATACGATCCCCTGCCGCGAAGAATCGTTTTTACATCCAAGTACACATTTTACTGTTGCGTTAAACAGAGGCTACAGTTAAGGATTTGCGCCCAGTAAATCCTCCCCGGCCAGGATACGAACCCATGACATAGCGCTCGCGGAACGCCAGGCGAGTGTCTTACCACTACACCACGGAGACTGCCCAAGGCAATACAGCTGTCCAGGGGCCAGATTCACGAAGGTACTTACGAATGTTTTTCTTCTTAGCTACGAATGTTTTTCTTCTTAGCGCCTTCGTGTTGGCTACGTCGGTATTCAGGTAGCTACACTAAGAAGAAAAATCTTCGTAAGTTTGGTCCGTCATCTAAGTGTGCTGTCGGCCACTCGTAGCTTTACGTAAATTGGATATAACTCAATTTTTCTCTATTACACAATCCGGAGGATGGTTTTCATTATAAACAAACATTTTAGCTGGCGAGTCTCAAGAAGGAGTCCTTCGTGTTAGCTATATATGCATTCTCTGCTTGAAACTTGTAGTAAATATGTCTTATGATATTAGAATTAGTTTTATAATAGCAAGATATTATACCATTAGTTATTAAGTAAATAAACACTGGTGAACATGAAATATGAGACAAGGAAATATGAGATCCGGCCCGGGCTGGTGGGAGCATTTACTATCATCAAATGCCCATGTTTACCTAGCAATAAGTATTGCTAGGGGTGTACCTTAGCTATTCATACCCATTTTTAATTTATTTTGTTTGGTATTATTTTGAAATTAAATCTGTGTGAGACATAAAAGAAAAATATGATGCAAAATAATGTTAGGTAAGGGTAAATAACTTCAAAAACTGTTGTCAATGAATACTTAAGGCCTATAATTATGACTATATGGCCTGTTAAAAAAGTGAGGGGAAAGCAGGGGTCCAGACCTCTTCCTGTTACACAATTTGGCTGTGTGTAACAATAAGTATTGTTGTGTTCATTGCTGTCTTCCTTTATGCGCAAATTAAGGATTTGCTAGCCATTTGCTGGCCATTTGCTAGCCATTTGCTGTATCAATTTTTTGCCTACCAATTCTTGTCAACTACCATCCAAGCTATCATTGCAATCAATCTTAGCTACCTAAGTGCTTTATTATACTGTACCTACAATTTTCTCTCATCTTTTTTTTTCTTGCCATGTAACTGTTATCATTTCTTTTTTATAAATTTTGCTAGTATTTACCTACTTAAAATTTTCTTAGATTAAGGACCTGCCCGAAACGCTGCGCGTACTAGTGGCTTTACAAGATTGTAATTACCATATTATATATTCTCACATTCCCAATGTACCTTCTTGTATATGAATAAATAAATAAATAAATAAATAAAAAGTAAGTAATTATCAAAGAAGGCACCAAGCCGGAAGTCTATGTAGCAGCATATTGTGTGTAACAATAAACTTATTTTTTTTTTAAAGATAATGCACCTGTGAGTAAAACAAATCCTATCAGCTGTAAATTATTAATCCAGTTATTTAAATAAAAAAAATACAATGCAACAAACGTTTACGGATGTGCGACAGGTTTGCCTTAAACCAGCAAATAGTAGAACCAACCAGGAAGGAGAACACGCAGAACCTCATTTTCACTAATAATGATGAATTGATCAGGAACATAATGATTACAAATACCTGTTACTCAGATCACAACTTAATTGAAGTTATGACAACCATGGGGAATAGACCTTCAAAACCAGTCCAGATTCCCGGTGGAGGAGATTTCAGCAAATTCAACTTCAATAATAAACAGATAAACTGGGAGCAAATAAACCAAGACTTCACAGAAATAAACTGGGAAGAACAGCTAGGAAATGCGAACCTGAACCAGTGCCTGGAAAAAATAAGCTCAGTAGCACTAGAAATATGTACAAACCGCATCCCCCTAAGAAAAAAGAGGAAGAGATGCAGATTGGAACGAGAACGTTGTTCCCTATATAGGCGAAGAAAACGAATCGCGGTACAACTTGAGAGTCGCACCCTATCTCAGGAACGGCGAAGAAGGTTAGGTAGCGAAATAGGAAAAATTGAACTCAAGCTACAAGAATCATACAAAACGCAGGAGAGGGAAAGAGAGCAAAAGGCCATCAGTGAAATAGAGAGAAACCCGAAATATTTTTTCTCCTATGCAAAATCAAGATCAAAAACCACATCTAGTATCGGGCCCCTGCGAAAGGAAGATGGAACTTTCACCGATGACAACAAAGAAATGAGCGAGCTACTGAGGAAGCAATACGACTCTGTCTTCAGCGAGCCATTAAACGCACTAAAGATCGATAACCCAAATGAATTTTTCATGGATATGATACCAACATCAAATCATATATCAGACGTCACCCTATCCCCACTGGATTTTGAAGAAGCCATAAACAGTATGCCTATGCACTCCGCACCAGGCCCGGATTCTTGGAACTCCATATTCATCAAGAACTGTAAAAAAACACTATCGCAGGCCCTTCACATTCTGTGGAGACAAAGCCTAGATACTGGCGTTATTCCTGATATACTAAAAACAGCAGAGATAGCACCACTTCATAAAGGAGGAAATAAGGCAGAGGCAAAAAATTACAGACCGATAGCACTAACATCGCACATCATAAAAATTTTTGAGAGAGTGCTAAGAAGTAAGATCACAAAATACATGGAATCACAGCATCTCCATAACCCCGGACAACATGGTTTCAGAACAGGGCGCTCTTGCCTGTCGCAGTTGCTGGACCACTATGATATGGCATTAGATGCTATGGAAGACAAACAAAACGCTGATGTAATTTACACAGATTTCGCAAAAGCTTTTGATAAATGTGACCATGGTGTTATTGCCCATAAAATGCGCTCAAAAGGAATTACCGGAAAAGTAGGCAGATGGATCTACAATTTCCTGACCAACAAACCCAATGTGTAATAGTCAACAAAATAAAATCCAACCCGTCAACCGTTAAGAGCTCAGTCCCCCAGGGTACTGTGCTTGCTCCAGTACTTTTTCTCATCCTCATATCGGACATAGACAAGAGCACAACCTATAGCACTGTATCATCCTTTGCAGATGACACTAGGATCTTCATGAGAGTAGGCAACATAGAGGACACGGCGAACCTCCAGTCAGATGTAGATCAGGTCTTTCTATGGGCTACAGAAAATAATATGGTGTTTAACGAAGACAAGTTCCAGCTCATGCGCTATGGAAAAAATGAAAATATAAAAACGGAAACCACGTACAAAACTCAGGCAAATCATAACATAGAACGAAAAGGCAATGTAAAGGATCTGGGTGTACTCATGTCGGAAGACCTTACCTTTAAAGAACACAATAAAGTAGCCGTCACAACTGCAAGAAAAATGACAGGTTGGATAACAAGAACTTTTCACACTAGAGATGCTATACCGATGATGACACTTTTCAAAACGCTTGTGCTCTCTAGAGTGGAGTACTGCTGCACAATGACAGCCCCTTTCACTGCTGGTGAAATTGCTGACCTGGAGAGCGTGCAGAGGTCCTTTACTGCTAGAATCCACTCGGTAAAACATCTAAACTATTGGGACCGACTAAAGAGCCTAAATCTGTATTCCCTTGAGCGCAGGCGGGAGAGATACATAATAATTTACACGTGGAAAATATTAGAGGGGCTGGTCCCAAACCTGCACACAAAAATAACATCACATGAGACCAGAAGACATGGCAGGATGTGCAGAATACCCCCGTTGAAAAGCAGAGGTGCAACTGGTACTCTGAGAGAGAACTCTATCAACATCAGAGGCCCGAGACTGTTCAACACGCTTCCACTACACATAAGGGACATAACTGGCAAACCCCTGACAGTGTTCAAGAGAGAACTGGATAAGCACCTCCAAAGGATACCTGATCAACCAGGCTGTGACTCATACGTCAGGCTGCGAGCAGCCGCGTCCAACAGCCTGGTTGATCAGTCCAGCAACCAGGAGGCCTGGTCGATGACCGGGCCGCGGGGACGATAAGCCCCGGAAGCACCTCAAGGTATCAAGGTATCTCAAGGTAAGGGTTGTTTAAACTATAATTTCTACTGTATATCCAAAGAAGTGAAAAACTGAGACATACTGCACAGTATATATACTGTGCAGTATGTCTCAATTCAATCATTATAATGATTCAAAAGAAATACAGTATTAATAACATTGTCGTCGTCTTTTCCTGATGATGCAAAATAATGTTAGGTAAGGGGTAAAACTTCAAAAACGGTTGTCAATGGGGCCCACCCAGTCTGCGGGCAGAGCTTATATAACCTTGGCTCGTTGCGCGTGCAGCTTGGGCGGTTAGACTCAGCTCCCCAAACACACTTTCTTTTCTCAGAAAACCCACCGTTTTTTTTTTTTTTTTTTGGGGGGGGGGGGAGGAAGCAGTGTTCTTATCTTACCTTGCATGTATGTACTTTACCTGAATAAATATTTGTATTTGTATTTTTGTATAAGAAGCCATCTGCCCGGCTGATATTCTGTATAAATAGGGCTACCAAGCTCTCCAAGATCCAGATTACTCCTGAGTGCTCTTGCTGAGTAGACCTGTTGACATACCCCGGTGTGGTAACAGAGCTATTCAGTTTGACTCACAGTATTCCGCACCATATTTTATTTTGCACCTTAATGTAACGTAAATTTGATTGTTCATTTTTTTTTAGATATATGGCCTCTGCTCCCAAGGAAGCGGAGATGTTTCTGATGGGGAAGAAAGAGACAATTGCGCAGCGCCATCCGCTGGTGCGTGCGGGCAGTTATGGGGGCATATAAAACCCGGCGCAAGGAGGGGCTCTGCCCTCACTTTGCCCGCATCCGCTACTGCACTTGAAACATGTAATGTGAGGTTTTCCGTTCAAATTTAGTCAGGACCGTCCCCAGTGCTGGCGTGTGCCTAGCGCCGTCCCCCCGCGGCCCGTGTAGCCGCCTTAGCTAGTTCCCTAAGGCCTTCGGCCCGTTATGCTGCCCTGGGGGATCCTGGGGCACCCTTCGGGCCCGCGCTCGGCACGGCCGTGCTGTTGCTCGCTGCTGGTGCACGCCTAAGGCCGGCGTGTGTGTGCCATATGTCCCTAGAGGACTGCGCCCGATTTCTCCCCAGGCGTGCCCTGGAAGCAACGGCCTGTGTGCCTTGGAGGTGCCCCGAGGGGCCCTGCTGCGTGCCGGGCCCGGGCGTCAGCCTGCCTGGCCCCTGTGAACGGCACGGCGTCGCCCTTGGCGGCGACGCCACGTGGCTAGGCTTTGATGGGTCTATGCCCTCGGGGGCCCGTCCCCTGGGGCCCATGCCACGTCGGCGCCGACCCCGTGGGTGATCGTCATGGAGTGCCTAGGCTTCCCTTCCCGCCCCACGCGTGCCCCTAACGCCGGTCTGCTGGGTACCGCCTGGGCCTGCCCTAGGGGCCAGGTTTCGCGCCGCGCCCGGACGGGCGTGCCCGGCCGGGCTTCCTGCAGAGGCCAGGCGTCGCCGACTACGTGGCCATGTTCCTGTCCCTTGCCAGGGCCTGCCCCCGGGGCCCATGCCCCGGGCAGTGTTGCCCACGTGGCATGACGCTACGTGGAGAGCTTGCCCTGGGCTGTGTCTCGCTTTTTTTTTGAGATATATACAAGAGTTGTTACATTCTTGTACAGCCACTAGTACGCGTAGCGTTTCGGGCAGGTCCCTGGAATACGATCCCCTGCCGCGAAGAATCGTTTTTTCATCCAAGTACACATTTTACTGTTGCGTTAAACAGAGGCTACAGTTAAGGATTTGCGCCCAGTAAATCCTCCCCGGCCAGGATACGAACCCATGACATAGCGCTCGCGGAACGCCAGGCGAGTGTCTTACTACTACACCACGGAGACTAAACACGGCTTCCTTCCAGTCCCTCTTGGGCGTTAATCCACGTGGCTTAGCGCGTGACCCCCACTGGCTCGGGGCTAGGTCTGCACGTGCCCGTCCAGGCGTGCATGTTTGTGGGGGCTTTACTCGCCCTCGGGCACGAGCCGCCCATGCATTGTGGTGGTGCTCACGTTGGGCAGGCCATGAGGCTACCTTGCCTAGGGGCCGCCTCTTTTCTCGACGTCGCCTTGGACTTAGCTGGAGCCCTTGTACAGCTGCTGTCCGTGGCCCAGGTGGGTGGCCACTTCAGTCCCGCGACTAGGCCACATGGCTTGCTTGACTAGGCTGCCCTAAGGCCCCGGTTTTCGGGTTTTTTCCGTTGTGTTATCAGGCGGCCGGGCGGTCCCTTCCCGGGGGTGTGCATCAGGCGGGCTCGTTGTTCCCAGACGTTCCTATGGACGGTGGAGCTGGTGCTTGTTCCCAGACGTTTCGTCTGGCCGGTGTAGCCCGGCGCGTTTGTACCAGGCTGTTCCGTCAGCCCGGAAATAGTGTAATCTTTGCCTTTACAGTCAGTCTAAGTGCTAGTAAGCCCTACCTTTAGTCAGGAAATCCTTCACCTCATTTCTTGGCGGCACGGCCTCACGCCCTGTGTTAAATTTTCCCCCTTTGTCATATATCAGGTTTTTCCCCAGTCTCTAGGTAATTTCTGCCCGCCTGTTTAATTCCCCTTAATTCACCTAGGATTTACAATCATGTCTTTCCGGCCTCATGGGCGGGCTTCTTTAAGTGTTATGTGGCCTAATCAATTCATACTCACTCTTGTGCCCTGACTGCTACATAGTTTTTTTTTTTTGAGATATATACAAGAGTTGTTACATTCTTGTACAGCTTGTATTACAGACCGATAGCACTAACATCGCACATCATAAAAATTTTTGAGAGAGTGCTAAGAAGTAAGATCACAAAATACATGGAATCACAGCATCTCCATAACCCCGGACAACATGGTTTCAGAACAGGGCGCTCTTGCCTGTCGCAGTTGCTGGACCACTATGATATGGCATTAGATGCTATGGAAGACAAACAAAACGCTGATGTAATTTACACAGATTTCGCAAAAGCTTCTGATAAATGTGACCATGGTGTTATTGCCCATAAAATGCGCTCAAAAGGAATTACCGGAAAAGTAGGCAGATGGATCTACAATTTCCTGACCAACAGAACCCAATGTGTAATAGTCAACAAAATAAAATCCAACCCGCCAACCGTTAAGAGCTCAGTCCCCCAGGGTACTGTGCTTGCTCCAGTACTTTTTTCTCATCCTCATATCGGACATAGACAAGAGCACAACCTATAGCACTGTATCATCCTTTGCAGATGACATGTTACGACTCTGGTTCTTTAGATGGAAACCAGAGGTCAAAATTGAGCTTATTAATGACAATATGGCAGGGCACGCTTAGAGAGATGTAGCTGTTTGTAATCATCCCTGCCAGAAGTAAGATTATTCGTGTAGCTCACAAAGCATTTAGACTCTTAAACTTGTTGTGGATTAAGTAACATTGTTATAAGTTTAACTACCCGTAGAATGAGGAAAGTAGCAATATGAGGCATAAGGGGAAGATGTTTTAATGTGTATAGCTGTATGATCAATTGGGCTCTTCCCGGCACCACTCACGCATGCTGCTGGGACGGCCTTCTCTCTGCTGGCGGCTGTGGTGTTCGGACGTGCTCTCCTCCTTCCTCTTACTTCCTCTGGATTCTCTATTTTCTGTGACTTAGTTGGTTAAGTACTCCATTACTCAGTTTGTATATGTCTGGCATACCTATCGTTATATGTGTAGAGTAGTATACCTGGGGTGTAGTAAGTATATTTAAGTTGTTGTACCTGTTATGCTAACTGGGGTCCCAGTGTACCACGTGGACCCCTACCCTAGGCTGAATCGAGTGTGTTATAGTAGAGCTTTACCCTAGCTTGTTACCAGTGTAAACCTTGTATCCTGCCTACGTGGACCAAGGCTTTTAACGTAAGATTGTGTGGTAAAGTTAGTATTAAATTGTTATTGGTGAGATTGTGTATGGGG
This sequence comes from Procambarus virginalis, assembly GCA_020271785.1. Lineage (NCBI taxonomy): Eukaryota > Metazoa > Arthropoda > Malacostraca > Decapoda > Cambaridae > Procambarus > Procambarus virginalis. The sequence continues at coordinate 566 of WNGS01108218.1, read as the reverse complement.
GGTGTTAAGGGGTAATAAATAAGTAAGGTTGAACAGAGTATCCTTATTCCTGTGTGGGAGTTCAATAATCATTTCCTAGACTAACCAGGTTTAGTAGCAAGCATTTATTCTTGTGGATATTTTACTTTGGGGGCCGGGCCTTTTGTTCTCCCATATCTTGATACCTCTAGTCTACTTACCCTTACCCCTTAATAGTACCAAGTTCCCCATAGCAAGCCCACTATTGTTCATAACAAGTGGTTGGCCTGTCCGGGATGAACTATTATTGTAAAAAATTAGATCTTTGAATGCCAAAACTAAAAAATTCTTGTTTCCGCAGAACGGTTGTGTGCTAGCCTAGGGTCCAGCTCACCTGGCGTAGGACATTCATTGCACTGACTGGACACCCAACTGGATCTCTTCACGATTAAGGTTAGTGTGGCCTTGTGTTAGGGCCGTGCAAATTTTTGTTTTTTTTCAATTTTAATTTTAAATTTTTCTGTGGCTAGGAGTTAAAATTTTTAGTGATGTCTTCTGACATGCAGAGACTGGCAGAGGAGCCTTCATTGGGGGAAATAAAGAAACTC